>CM062287.1:12567584-12597584 GCA_031216635.1 Dissostichus eleginoides | reverse complement strand
TATAATGTGTTTATCTGAATGTAAGGCTCTGTGATGCAGCAGATAACGTCTCTGCAGAAACTCAATGCATATCTTCACGTATTTAGTATTTAAAGGACATGTTCTGAGCATGTCTGCAGGGGGAAGTCCGGTCTGATGAAACAGATCAGAGGGAAAGACTGAATGTTTAATGCTGCAGCTCTTCACACACAGCAGCTCCTCTATGAACAGCAGCTGCTCCTCTATGAACACACAGCAGCTCCTCTATGAACACACAGCTGCTCCTCTATGAACACACAGCTGCTCCTCTATGAACACACAGCAGCTCCTCTATGAACACACAGCAGCTCCTCTATGAACACACAGCAGCTCCTCTATGAACACACAGCAGCTCCTCTATGACACAGCTGCTCCTCTATGAACACACAGCAGCTCCTCTATGAACACACAGCTGCTCCTCTATGAACACACAGCAGCTCCTCTATGAACACACAGCAGCTCCTCTATGAACACACAGCAGCTCCTCTATGAACAGCTGCTCCTCTATGAACACACAGCAGCTCCTCTATGAACACAGCAGCTCCTCTATGAACACACAGCAGTCTATGAACACACAGCTGCTCCTCTATGAACACACAGCAGCTCTCTATGAACACACAGCAGCTCCTCTATGAACACACAGCAGCTCCTCTATGAACACAAGCAGCTCCTCTATGAACACACAGCAGCTCCTCTATGAACACACAGCTGCTCCTCTATGAACACACAGCTGCTCCTCTATGAACACACAGCTGCTCCTCTATGAACACACAGCAGCTCCTCTATGAACACACAGCAGCTCCTCTATGAACACACAGCAGCTCCTCTATGAACACACAGCAGCTCCTCTATGAACAGCAGCTCCTCTATGAACACACAGCAGCTCCTCTATCAACAGCAGCTCCTCTATGAACACACAGCTGCTCCTCTATGAACACACAGCTGCTCCTCTATGAACACACAGCTGCTCCTCTATGAACACACAGCTGCTCCTCTATGAACACACAGCTGCTCCTCTATGAACACACAGCTGCTCCTCTATGAACACACAGCAGCTCCTCTATGAACACACAGCTGCTCCTCTATGAACACACAGCTGCTCCTCTATGAACACACAGCTGCTCCTCTATGAACACAGCAGCTCCTCTATGAACAGCAGCTCCTCTATGAACACACAGCAGCTCCTCTATGAACACACAGCAGCTCCTCTATGAACACACAGCTGCTCCTCTATGAACACACAGCAGCTCCTCTATGAACACACAGCTGCTCCTCTATGAACACACAGCTGCTCCTCTATGACACACAGCTGCTCTCTATGAAAACAGCAGCTCCTCTATGAACAGCAGCTCCTCTATGAACACACAGCAGCTCCTCTATGAACACACAGCAGCTCCTCTATGAACACACAGCTGCTCCTCTATGAACACACAGCTGCTCCTCTATGAACACACAGCAGTTCCTCTATGAACACACAGCAGCTCCTCTATGAACACACAGCAGCTCCTCTATGAACAGCAGCTCCTCTATGAACACACAGCTGCTCCTCTATGAACAGCAGCTCCTCTATGAACACACAGCAGCTCCTCTATGAACAGCTGCTCCTCTATGAACACACAGCAGCTCCTCTATGAACAGCAGCTCCTCTATGAACACACAGCAGCTCCTCTATGAACAGCAGCTCCTCTACGAACACACAGCAGCTCCTCTATGAACACACAGCAGCTCCTCTATGAACACACAGCAGCTCCTCTATGAACAGCTGCTCCTCTATGAACACACAGCTGCTCCTCTATGAACAGCAGCTCCTCTATGAACACACAGCAGCTCCTCTGTGAACACACAGCTGACTTTCAGACTGTAACAATAATACAAAGCTTTAATCGGCTTCAGAGGACGTTGCATGCATCAAGTCCTAAATCTAGGGTTTGCTCACGGAGAAAGTTACATTTAAATCTACATTTTCCACAACCTAGGTGACACGTGATCATGAACATCCCTTCCTTACTCCTTCCCTCCCTTCATTACTCCCTCCCTTCCTTTCTCCCTCCCTTCCTACCTACCTCCCTTACTCTATCCCTTCCTTATTCCCTACCTCCCTTTCTCCTTTCCTTCCTACCTTCCTTTCTCCTTTCCTTCCTTACTCCTTCCCTTCCAACCTTCCTACCTCCTTCCCTTAACACACACACTTTCATTCAGTGCTGGCGGCTGATATAAATCACAATGGAGGAAGCGAGGCTTTCTATTGGTCCATTCATCAGGGGAAGCGGCACATTAATAAACACATCTCCCCAGAGGAGAGGGGGGGGAACACACACCTGCCCCCCCCTCACACAGACACACACACACACACACACACCTCCACCATCACATCTGAACTTCAGCTGCTTAAATGTCTGAATTAGCGCCGTGTGCACGTGTTAAATCATCGCTTCACGTCCCAGGATGCATGTGAGCTTTCAGATATCTTTAGAAACACGTCTTTAGGAAACGAGGATTAATCTGTCTGAGACGCAGTGAGTCTGGGAGAGACGCAGAGACACTAACATCATCCACCAGAGACCAAAGAAACACGACTGGAGTCTGAGAAACAATCACAACGACCATCACAACAGTCGAAACAGGTGCTAAAAGAAAGATTCAAAATGACCTCAAAGGGATGCACAAAGCCTAAACATGAATGCAAAATCATCACCAAAACATGCAAAATGACTGTTGCTGCTAAATAATCACAGACGGATCAAAATGGATGCAAAACTACAAGGAACTGCAAAGTGACCACAAAGTGACTTCAAACGATGCAAACAGATGCAATCCTCCATTACAAAACGACCTGCCGACGTGCCTTTGAGCAGCACATGTGGCGAGCCATTAGCATTCAGACATTACTAATCGATCTCTCACTGATCCTGTAATCAGAGCAGATAAACAGCTGTGTTTAATGAGGCCGATTTACACTGCATTGATTGAGGAGCAGATCGATGAGATCGATGAGATCGATGAGATCGATGAGATCGATGAGAGGGGAGTCTAAGTCTAAAATACGCAGATTCAAGGCTCTTCCTAAAAAACTAAAAACAAACAGAAGGAAAAAGGTCATTCGTTCGGGACTATTTTCAGCGGCAGATTAATCCACATTTGTTATTCTAGTGACAAACAGTCCTGTCCTTGGGAAATGTAGTTTTCTTATAAAAGACTCTACATTAAACTCCACCTGTCCTCTCACCTGTGTTGTAGTTTTTGAACCACTCTTTATTGAACTCCACCTGTCCTCTCACCTGTGTTGTAGTTCTTTAACCACTCTTTATTGAACTACACCTGTCCTCTCACCTGTGTTGTAGTTCTTTAACCACTCTTTATTGAACTACACCTGTCCTCTCACCTGTGTTGTAGTTTTTTAACCACTCTCTATTGAACCACACCTGTCCTCTCACCTGTGTTGTAGTTTTTGAACCACTCTCTATTGAACCACACCTGTCCTCTCACCTGTGTTGTAGTTCTTTAACCACTCTTTATTGAACCACACCTGTCCTCTCACCTGTGTTGTAGTTTTTGAACCACTCTCTATTGAACTAC
This sequence comes from Dissostichus eleginoides, assembly GCA_031216635.1. Classification (NCBI taxonomy): domain Eukaryota; kingdom Metazoa; phylum Chordata; class Actinopteri; order Perciformes; family Nototheniidae; genus Dissostichus; species Dissostichus eleginoides. Next base: position 12,593,990 of record CM062287.1, on the reverse strand, counting down.
ACCTGTCCTCTCACCTGTGTTGTAGTTTTTGAACCACTCTTTATTGAACCACACATGTCCTCTCACCTGTGTTGTAGTCTCTCGGTTCTCGGGGCCCAGATTGACTCCTCGTTTCGGCAGGAAGCGAGCGATGTCAGTTTCTCCGCTCTCTGACGGCAGCATCGACCTGCACACGATGATCCGCACGTCGCCCAGCTCGCTGGTCGCCTACATCAACAACTCCCCCTCCTACGGTCACCTGTCGGTGGGGGGGCTCAGGTAACTCACCTGGAGGGATTCAGACCTCAGTTAGGATGCATGTAGGTGGGGGGGCTCAGGTAACTCACCTGAATGGATTCAGACCTCAGTTAGGATGCATGTAGGTGGGGGGGCTCAGGTAACTCACCTGGAGGGATTCAGACCTCAGTTAGGATGCATGTAGGTGGGGGGGCTCAGGTAACTCACCTGGAGGGATTCAGACCTCAGTTAGGATGCATGTAGGTGGGGGGGCTCAGGTAACTCACCTGGAGGGATTCAGACCTCAGTTAGGAAAGATAACGGGGATTTGAGATCACATTTTGGTTTTTCTGTACCTGTTTTTTCTCTTCCATTCACTTTACTTTCACCTTTCCTTCTCTGCTTCCTTTTTGCCCTCCATCCATTTCCTACTTCCTACTTTTCCTTCCCTAGTCTCCTTTATCCTCCCTGGCTTTCCTTCCCTACCTCCTCCTCAGGTTCCTTCCTCACATCCTTGTTTTGTTTCCTACTTTCTAATTTATTTCCCACTTTCCACCTTGTAATTTCCTTCCACACTTCCTCCTTCTGTCCCCTAACTCCTAACTTCCTTTCGTAACTACTTTTACTCCTCCCAACTTTCTTATCTCCACTTCCTTTTTCCTTAATTACCTCCTCCTGCCTGAGTGTTTCCTGCCTCCTTGATGTGACTTGTTGGTTTCCTTGTTGCCTCCTTTCCTCCTGCCCCATGTGTTTCCTTCCCTCTTGATGTTTCCTTGTTGACTCCCTTGTTTCCTCGTTTCCTCCTCTCCTCCTGCCCCAGTGTTTCCTGCCCTCTTGATGTTTCCTTGTTGATTTCCTTGTTTCCTCATTTCCTCCTCTCCTCCTGCCCCAGTGTTTCCTGCCTCCTCTAAGTGACTCTGATGTTTCCTCACATGTTTCCTCCTCTCCTCCTGCAGCCCTTCCTTCCCCTTTCCTCACCCCTTGACTCCTCTCAGCTACCAGCACCTCCTCACCCATCATCAGAGGGGGGGTCTGGGTGCTTTTGGACACACCCCCCCCCTCCTGCATCCTCCCTCCTCGTTCTGCAGCCGCCCCCCCCCCTCCGCTCACAGCGACCTCAAACAAAGGTACAAAACTAATATATAAAGCATGTATTCTGCATCTTTACATTTTAAAAACATGATTGAATAATGAACTTTAATCCCTCAGAGCCACGGAGGAGACCCGTCCGTCAGCAGCACTGTCGACCCCGTCGTCACCAAGAGGTCAAAGGTCAAGTCTGAGGGGGCGGGACTTAGGCCGCTGTCTCCCTGTTCACCGGTAAGTAAAATAAACAACAACAACATTGAAATAAATCAGGTTTATTTGCGTTTTTCCAGCTCTGCTTTGAGTCAGGATAGATTTAGCAGCGTTAGAAATTTAAATATCCGTCTCATATTTATATTATCAGTCACTCTGGTGCAAAACTTGAAGTATCTTTGTAATTACATTTTTTTATCATTTCATATTCCAGCTGTTCCTCAAAATACATGCTTTGGATATCATGCCATTCACATTTCAAATTGTATTCCTACCCCAAGCTTCCATAAGTGGGTCCAAAATGACCCGCATGCATTTCCTATGGGATCCTCTGGGAACCTTTGATTCTTATCACCTGTTGCTGTCAGGAATACATTCACTGTAGGACACACAGACGACATCACACGTGACACCTCTCAGGAAGATTACTTTACACAGCAGATCTGAAACCTGTCAGTATATAATAATAATACATTATATTTGTATAGGGCTTTTCAAGGACTCAAAATCGCTTTACAATATAAGGGAAGGTTAGGGTGGGGGGGGTATAGGACTATCAAACTTGATCAACCGGCATGGATTGATGGGGGGTGGGCTATGAGTAGACAAGAGGAGAAGAGATGAGTTTTGAAAAGGGACTGGAATACTGTGAGGGTCTCAGAATAGCAGAGATCTTTGCATCGATATGTTCAAAACGGGTTTTTTTTAAATGTAAAAATAAATTCTAAATAGTGAAAAATTAAATATTAAATATTTCTAGTGTGAACCAAAATATAATACTAAATATTATACAAGTGATTTTTCTTAACCAAAATGACACAAATGGCATAAAAACACATATCATTCTAAAACGGGTCCTTTTTGACCCACTTATGGAAGAGTGTGGGTCCAGGCACTCGGGCATCTCAGGGTTAACTGAAGACGGACGAGATGCGAGGATTTCTCTTGGAAAGTTGGGATTTCATATGAAAAGAGGACATGTAAGGGTTATTTTTGGAAAGTGGGAATATTTTGGAGAGTGAGCAGAGCTCCAGAAAGTGAGGTCGAGAGGTCGAAGCAGTTTCAGGAAAGTCGACAGGTTTTGGAAAAAGGGAGTATTTTTCTTGGGAAGTCAGGATATTATTTGGGAAGAAGACAGACATGTTTTTTAGGTAAGGGAGGGAAGGGAAGACAGTTTAAGAAGGGAGGATTTTCCTTTAAGGGTTGGGATATAAGTCCGTAAAAGAAAACAACATTTAGAACCGTTTTTAAATGTACGGAAAGTCGAGGATTTTTCAACACAATTTGTAAATTCAATTTTAGAGAGATTGAAATGAAGATATTTTGTACGTGTACCTATTTTTTTCTCTTCCATTCACTTTACTTTCACCTTTCCTTCTCTACTTCCTTTTTGCCCTACGTCGGTTTCCTACTTCCTACTTTTCCTTCCCTAGTCTCCTTTATCCTCCCTGGCTTTCCTTCCCTACCTCCTCCTCAGGTTCCTTCCTCACATCCTTGTTTTGTTTCCTACTTTCTAATTTATTTCCCACTTTCCTCTTTCCTCTCCTTGCTTCCTACCCCTCCTCAATTTACCTTTTATAACTCCCCATGTTGTCTCCTACCTCCTAATGTGCATCCTTGCCTCATTTAATTCCTTAGCTGCTTGTTCTTTCGTCCCTACTTCATTTCCTTCCCAACATCCTAATTTCCTTCCCTACCCTCTTATTCCTTTCTTCCACGCCTCGTACTTTCTCCTTTCCTTATCTACTTCCCCTCTATGCCTCCTTCATTGCTTCCTCCTTTCCTAGCCCCAGTGCTTCCTCCTTTCCTAGCCCCAGTGTTTCCTGCCTCCTCGAGTGTGAGGGATTGTTAGAAAGTGAGGAGATTTTCTAAAGTCAAACATATTTTTTGGGGGGGAATTCCAAACCATTTGTAAAGGTGTATATTAATGGAAAGGAAAGACATTTGTATAAAGCCTAAGTCCTGTGTGAAGTGCCGAATAAAGCCCCTCTCTGAGGAGCGGGCCGATCAGATGGAGTCGGGGGGCTTTGGGATAAAGAGTTCATTATAGATATCCCTCTCTGCTGACCCCCTGCTGTGACCTGTTGCCCCCGGGAGCCTCTCCCCCCCCTCTCTCTCTTCATGTTATAAAGCAGAAACTCCTCCTGATAACCCCCCCCCCCCCCCCCTTTAGTGTAAACTGTGCCACGGCGCTTCATTTCCATGAAAGATGGTGCGGAGGAGCTGCTTTTCTGCTTCTTTTGACAAATCTGCAGAGAGCAGCGTCTGGGGGCCGAGAATTGATGAAGAGAGCGAGGAGTGGGGGGGGCGAGGAGGGGGGGGGCATGCTGCAGTCAGCACTGTGTGTGTGTGTGTGTGTGTGTGTGTGTGTGTGTGTGTGTGTGTGTGTGTGTGTGTGTGTGTGTGTGTGTGTGTGTGTGTGAATAAGTAGGGATGTTTTGGAATTGTTTTAGAACTATTGGCTCATCTCTGCATTTTTTTATCTTTTTTATGAGGTGTAAGCGAAGGGAAAATGTCTTTGGAAAGTGAGGACATTTTTAGAATTGTAATTAACTTATTTGGACATTTTTAGAAAGTTTTTAGGAATTGAATTGACTTTTTTGGGAAAGTAAATACATTTTCAAAAGGTTAGGATTTCCTTTTTAATTGTGAGGACCTTTAAGAGATTGAGGAAAATATTAAAACATTGGGATGATGTTTAAAAAAGGCAGCATAACATTTTTAAATATAGACAGATTTTGAGCTAAATTTGGTCAGCAAGTGACGCTTTTTTATTTTAAAGAGACATATTAGTAACTTGCAAACTTTAAGAAAAGAGGGGATTTAAAATGAAGAATATATTTCAGAATAAGGACTTTTTTCCTTAGAGCTCGGGCCATTAATACCAACTGTTATGGGCTTTACTTCTTTATACGATGTAGTTTTATCTGGCCAGTTTCCACCTGTGGAGAAACGTTCCTCTGACTCTGATTGGTTGAAGTTCTCTGCAGAAACACAGAGGGACGTTGTGGGATTCTAATGTTTGTGTCCTCATGACTCCGCTGCGTAATGACAGGACAGCCGTGTGTGTGTGTGTGTGTGTGTGTGTGTGTGTGTGTGTGTGTGTGTGTGTGTGTGTGTGTGTGTGTGGGAGGACGTCAAAACAAATCTGATGCAACGTCTCAATCTGTAATTTACTGTCTCTGATAAACACGAGGCAGTGAACGGTTGCACATGTTCAGCAGAAAGAGGAGGAGGAGGAGGAGAGGAGGAGGAGGAGGAGGAAGATTAATGACCAGAGAGGGCAGAAGTACACACATCTTTACTCAAGTAGAAGTACAGATACTCGTGTTTAAAGATACTCTGGTGAAAGTAGAAGTACTGACTGAACTTCTTTACTCAAGTAAAAGTAAAGAACTTTGAAATGTACTTCAGTAAAAAGTACCCATAACTAGCATCTGTTTTAAAGAGTACCTGACCTCCCTTTATATTAATAGAACAATAATGTCATTGTTAGCTAATGAATGTTTCCATGCTGAACAACGGCAACATGACAACGTTTTCATTGGTCCCTCTTCTTTAGAGAAGACCAGGAAATGATGGATACACGGATCGTGTTCAAATCAATAGGCACGCAATGACTCTAAATAATGATCACGCCACCAAACACACATTCAGACTAAAGGAACCAGCCTGTTTGGAACATGGAAGAAGTAGAAAGTACAGGTATTTGGGTTCAACATGTAAGAAGTAGAAAGTACAGGTATTTGGGTTCAAAATGTAAGAAGTAGAAAGTACAGGTATTTGGCTTAAAAATGTAAGAAGTAGAAAGTACAGGTATTTGGGTTCAACATGTAAGAAGTAGAAAGTACAGGTATTTGGCTTAAAAATGTAAGAAGTAGAAAGTACAGGTATTTGGGTTCAACATGGAAGAAGTAGAAAGTACAGGTATTTGGCTTAAAAATGTAAGAAGTAGAAAGTTCAGGTATTTGGGTTCAACATGTAAGAAGTCAAAGTAAAAAGTGGTCAGAAAAATAAGTAGTGGAGTAAAGTACTGATACCAGAAACATGTACTTAAGTACAGTAACAAAGTATTTGTACTCCACTACTTCCCCCCTCTGATAAAGACTGAGTTTCTCTCTAACTCACGGTTTTTTTCCACAGATCCTCTGCAGCTTCCTGGACTTAAAGGAGGACGCTGAGCGGGACGACTTCAAAGCGGAGCCGGACGCCGTGTACGAGACGAACTGTCAGTGGGAGAACTGCAGCCAGACGCACGACACGCAGCAGCAGCTGGTGCACGTGAGCAAACACCTGGAACATAGAGGACAGAGTACCAAGATAAAACACAAGAACGATGCAGCTTCTGATATCTAGGGTTGTCTTTCAGCTCAGTTTCAGTGCAGTTCCCCTGAAGTTCTCCTGTCTTTCTGCAGACAACAAAGCGCAATGGAAATGCTATATCGTGCACTTTGAAGGGTCTTAGTTTAGACAGAGTGCACGTCAGTTTTGCAGTAAATCAGTATGCATAAGGGAGACTGTTCTCAGGCGTCTGATCACATGTTTTAGACTCCAGAAAAGGTATAACCATATGAGATTATAGGTAAAGGCTCTTACTTGTGTTCAGTCTCTCCTGGAGTCATCCTAAGTGTGAGCCGTAAAACTGAGGCAACATTTACAGTAATCTGGACGGTACAAAACCCCATCTCACCTGAAAACACAAAGCCCCTTCTGATATCTATACATCCGTAACTTAATGCCTTTAAAACATGCTTATTTTAGAGGAGAGGATGCAGTTTATTGTACAGAGACATCCTTCTTAGGAGACAGGGTTCAATGTTTGAAAGCCAAAGGAATAAAAAAGCAAGATTCGACAGGAAAATCCTCAAAGTGCTGTAAAAAAATTAAAAAACATCCTTTTTTTATCACTGTCTTTTTTGAGTCCTGAAACGTATTTTTTTTGGCAAAGAAGTGGATCTAAATGTAGAAAATGACACCTTATTTTAGAAACACTGCACTGACAGAGTGCCACTTGTTTAAAGAAGATAAGACGCTATTACGGATGAAAAACGTCTCGTAGTATTTCATTTATTCTACTGTCCGCGATGCTAATTAGTGCGCCTGGACGTCTCTCTCTCTCTCTCTCTCTCTCTCTCTCTCTCTCTCTCTCTCTCTCTCTCTCTCTCTCTCTCTCTCCTCTCTCTCTCTCTCTCTCTCTCTCTCTCTCTCTCTCTCTCTCTCTCTCTCTCTCTCTCTCTCTCTCTCTCTCTCTCTCTCTCTCTCTCTCTCTCTCTCTCTCTCTCTCTCTCTCTCTCTCTCTCTCTCTCTCTCTCTCTCTCTCTCTCTCTCTCTCTCTCTGTGTGTGTGTGTGTGTGTGTGTGTGTGTGTGTGTGTGTGTGTGTGTGTGTGTGTGTGTGCAGCACATCAATAATGACCACATCCACGGAGAGAAGAAGGAGTTTGTGTGCCGCTGGGACGAGTGTTCCCGGGAGCAGAAGCCCTTCAAAGCTCAGTACATGCTGGTGGTTCACATGAGGAGACACACGGGGGAGAAGCCACACAAGTGCACGGTAAAACACACACACACACACACACACACACACACACACACACACAGGGGAGAAGCCACACAAGTGCACGGTAACACACACACACACACACACACACAGGGGAGAAGCCACACAAGTGCACGGTAAAACACACACACACACAGACACACACACAGGGGAGAAGCCACACAATTGCACGGTAACACACACACACACACACACACACACAGGGGAGAAGCCACACAAGTGCACGGTAACACACACACACACACACAAACACACACAGGGGAGAAGCCACACAAGTGCACGGTAACACACACACACACACAGGGGAGAAGCCACACAAGTGCACGGTAACACACACACACACACACACACACACACACACACACAGGGAGAAGCCACACAAGTGCACGGTAACACACCACACACACACACACACACACACACACACAGGGAGAAGCCACACAAGTGCACGGTAACACACACACACACACACACACACAGGGGAGAAGCCACACAAGTGCACGGTAACACACACACACACACAAACACACACAGGGGAGAAGCCACACAAGTGCACGGTAACACACACACACACGGGAGAAGCCACACAAGTGCACAGTAACACACACACACCACACACATAGGGGAGAAGCCACACAAGTGCACGGTAACACACACACACACACACACACCACACACATAGGGGAGAAGCCACACAAGTGCACAGTAACACACACACACACACACACATAGGGGAGAAGCCACACAAGTGCACGGTAACACACACACACTCTAAACACACACAGGGGAGAAACCACACAAGTGCACGGTAACACCCACACACACACACACACACACAGGGGAGAAACCACACAAGTGCACGGTAACACATACACAACACACACAGGGGAGAAACCACACAAGTGCACGGTAACACACACACACTCTAAACACACAGGGGAAAACCACACAAGTGCACGGTAACACACACACACTCTAAACACACACAGGGGAAAACCACACAAGTGCACGGTAACACACACACACTCTAAACACACACACACATAGTTAAAGGGACTGTCAAACTTTTCCTGGCTTCCTCTGTATTAATGAAAATGCGTTTTTTGTCTCTCAGAAGTTGTGTATTATCTACATCATTTCAAGTATTTATTTTCATTTTAAAGCCTTAAAAAATGACAGATAAATGTTCAAACTGTTCCTAACTTCCTCTGTATTTCCCGTGTGTTCTGCAGTTTGAGGGCTGCTGTAAGGCGTACTCCCGTCTGGAGAACCTGAAGACTCACCTCCGCTCTCACACCGGAGAGAAGCCGTACGTCTGCGAGCACGAAGGCTGCAACAAAGCCTTCTCCAACGCCTCGGACCGCGCCAAGCACCAGAACCGCACACACTCCAACGAGGTACTGAACACACCCTCACACACACTCTGAGGTACTGAACACACCCTCACACACACTCTGAGGTACTGAACAAACCCTCACACACACTCCAACGAGGTACTGAACACACCCTCACACACACTCTGAGGTACTGAACACACCCTCACACACACTCCAACGAGGTACTGAACTCACCCTCACACACACTCCAACGAGGTACTGAACACGCCCTCACACACACTCCAACGAGGTACTGAACACACCCTCACACACACTCTGAGGTACTGAACACACCCTCACACACACTCCATACGATGTACTGAACTCACCCTCACACACACTCCAACGAGGTACTGAACACGCCCTCACACACACTCCAACGAGGTACTGAACACACCCTCACACACACTCTGAGGTACTGAACACACCCTCACACACACTCCATACTGAACACACCCTCACACACACTCCATACAGAACACACCCTCACACACACTCTGAGGTACTGAACACACCCTCACACACACTCCAACGAGGTACTGAACACGCCCTCACACACTCCAACGAGGTACTGAACACGCCCCACACACACTCCAACGAGGTACTGAACACACCCTCACACACACTCCAACGAGGTACTGAACACACCCTCACACACACTCCAACGAGGTACTGAACACACCCTCACACACACTCCAACGAGGTACTGAACACACCCTCACACACACTCTGAGGTACTGAACACACCCTCACACACACTCCAACGAGGTACTGAACACGCCCTCACACACACTCCAACGAGGTACTGAACACGCCCTCACACACACTCCAACGAGGTACTGGACACACCCACACACACTCCAACGAGGTACTGAACACACCCTCACACACACTCCAACGAGGTACTGAACACGCCCTCACACACACTCCATACTGAACACACCCTCACACACACTCCAACAAGGTACTGAACACACCCTCACACACACTCCATACTGAACACGCCCTCACACACACTCCATACTGAACACACCCTCACACACTCCAACGAGGTACTGAACACACCCTCACACACACTCCAACGAGGTACTGAACTAACCCCTCACACAAATTCCATACTGAACACACCCTCACACACACTCCATACTGAACACACCCTCAAAACAAACTCCAACGAGGTACTGAACACACCCTCACACACACTCCAACGAGGTACTGAACACACCCTCACACACACTCCAACGAGGTACTGAACACACCCCTCACACACACTCCATACTGAACAAACCCCTCACACACACTCCATACTGAACACACCCTCACACACACTCCATACTGAACACACCCTCACACACACTCCATACTGAACACACCCTCACACACACTCCAGCGAGGTACTGAACACACACTGGAAACACACTGGAAACTTCACACACACATCCAGCAGATTGATTTTATAGAAGTCTATGAGAAAATGAGCCTAAATGTTCCGTCTGGACCACGGAGCTAATTTAAATATGAGTGTATAACCTCAACGCTGTAATGCATAATAAAGTAATCTACGTCTTTCTGTTCAGGAAAAACTAAGCGTTCAGAATAACAAAGATGCAGGGATGTCACATGACTTCATAACTAGTTAAAGAGCATAAAGCTGCTTAATGTTTTTTAGCACCTAAATCCCAATTTTGAAACCATTATCTGTGTTTTTTGTTGCAGAAACCGTACGTCTGTAAGATCCCGGGCTGCACAAAGCGCTACACGGACCCGAGTTCCCTGAGGAAACACGTGAAGACGGTGCACGGTCCGGAGGCTCACGTCACCAAGAAGCAGCGCAGCGACGTGCCTCCGAGGCCGCCGGCGCCCAAAGAGAACGGAGAGAACGAGGCGGGAAACCGAGAGCGAGTCCTAGGGGAAGACAAGATGTCCGACAACAGCTCCCCCGGTGGCAGAGAGGACTACCTGCACGTCACCTCCATCAAGACGGAAAACTCTGTGGTACGTTGCTTTCAGAGAAGGCCAAAGTACATCCTTTACTCAAGTAGAAGTACAGATACTCGTGTTTAAAAATACTCTGGTGAAAGTAGAAGTACTGACTAAACTTCTTTACTCAAGTCAAAGTAAAGAACTTTGAAATGTACTTAAGTAAAAAGTACCCATAACTAGCAGCTGTTTTAAAGAGTACCTGACCTCCCTTTATATTAATAGAACAATAATGTCATTGTTAGCTAATGAATGTTTCCATGCTGAACAACGGCAACATGACAACGTTTTCATTGGTCCCTCTGCTTTAGAGAAGACCAGGAAATGATGGATACACGGATCGTGTTCAAATCAATAGGCACGCAATGACTCTAAATAATAATGATCACGCCACCAAACACACATTCAGACTAAAGGAACCAGCCTGTTTGGAACATGTAAGAAGTAGAAAGTACAGGTATTTGGGTTCAACATGTAAGAAGTAGAAAGTACAGGTATTTGGGTTCAACATGTAAGAAGTAGAAAGTACAGGTATTTGGGTTCAACATGTAAGAAGTAGAAAGTACAGGTATTTGGGTTCAAAATGTAAGAAGTAGAAAGTACAGGTATTTGGGTTCAAAATGTAAGAAGTAGAAAGTACAGGTATTTGGGTTCAAAGTGTAAGAAGTCAAAGTAAAAAGTCGTCAGAAAAAAAAGTAGTGGAGTAAAGTACTGATACCAGAAACATGTACAGTAACAAAGTATTTGTACTCCACTTCTTCCCACCTCTGGTTGCTTTTATCCATTCTTAAAAAGTACTTATACACACTACTTTTCTCCATACTAACAATACTATACTGCTTTTATTCTGTCCTGTAATAACATCAGCACGCCTCTTTACCCTAACTCTTCCTCTGCTTCCTTTCTGTCTTTCCTTTTGGACAGACCTTACTCAGGTGAGCTCACCTACAGCTTATTCTCACATCTTTCCCCAACACCATCAAAATATAGGGTTTGATCAAAAAATGAGACGTACTTCTGATGCACAACGGGCAAAGGAATCCATCTCCTTTCCTATAATCATGATAAAGAAATGACCAGGGATACAATTGTGCTTATTAACTTTGCTTATAGTTGCTTTAAATGCGTATAACATACAATCAGACAGTCTTTGTGTGAGCTTCATTTCATCACCAGATGCAGCAGGATTTCATTTGAAAGAAAAACCGAATTTGGTGTAATTCTTAGATTTTTCTTTTATAATCTCAACAATCTTTCAAAGTGAAGACACTTGCTGAACATTTTGCACGCTGCATGTCATCTATTATACCCTGTACGTTGCGTTTCCTCCTCATGAGCGGTTTAAACATGCAGTGGAGAGATGTCAGAGAGGCTGAACCTGATAAAAGCTGCTCCAGGATTAATATTCAAACTTTGGGAATTGGTTTTAGCCCTCTGTGCAAAGTGAGCCAGCGATCACGCTATGATCAAGACGGCTTTTTAGCAGCGAATATATTAAGAGTCTGCAAGGAAGCCCGTTCAGGGAGATACATGTGAGTGTTATTGTTCTAAAGAAAGAGCCGTGAGGGGATTACGTCTCTGAGTCCTGAGGTTAGATATCAGAAATATGAGCGCAAGCTGAGCGGTGCTTTAGGGATTTGTTGGTTCGTACTGTAAACCAAAAAGAAAGATGTGCAGGTGAATAAAAGAGAGACCCTCGAGGTGTTTTTAACTGTAAATCTAACTGAAACAAGTCGGAGTGAAATGCTTCTTACTCACCTAAACGCTGAAAAACCCCTCCAGTGTTTCAGAGAGAGAACCGTGATCTGGTGATGATCCGGCAGCCTTTCATCTGCACATTTCTCATTCACAGACAGACTAAGACAGCCTGTAATCTGTGGTGCACCCCCATCTCCAAAAAAACACTCATTATTTACAATTACGCCGGGGGAGGATAAAAGACTCACTGTTCTGCACGCCATGTCAACCTCTGCTGCACTTCTGGACTGTTCTTTAGGACAGTTTCTGTTAGAGAAATCTCCCTGGTCCCCGGCTTGAGGTTCAATCTCAGGATCCATGTATCTGTGATCCTCTCCAGAATGGAAGTAGTCATCACATACAGAGCATCAACTAGTTCCTGAACAGTGTCTTTCACATGCTGATATCCAAGAGAGGGAGTTACACAGTCACAAGATGGAGGAATAGAAAGCAGTATTCAATGTTTACTTCAGATTAGCTCCACGTCAGAAATGATCATGCTTGTCATATGTCTATCTCCATAGAGGCTGAATCATCATGTTAATCACATAGCTATCATATGCCTAAAACAGTCCTGATGCTCTTCTAGGTAATCATACATCCTGTCATGTACTCAGCTACAGTTGGGATACCTTTGTTAGCATGTTACTCTCAGATTGGAAGAGGACATTCAGTTTCTTATGCTCCTTCTCTCTCTCTGTAGATGTATCAGTCCAGCGGTCAGTCATCATGTAGCAGCGAACCGTCCCCACTTGGCAGCGCCACCAACAATGACAGTGGAGTAGAAATGGCGGCGCCCAGTGGGGGGAGCGTGGGGGACTTCAGCCCTCTGGAAGACCTGGGATATGAGGATACCATCGGGGGGCTCGCGGTGATGGGTCTACACCATCGAAAGCACTTTGGCATCACCATGCATCTAAAGAAAGAGACGCTGAAGACGGCGAGGGACTCGTGTCGGTGGTCCGGAAACCCAACAGTCCTCGGCACCAAACTGCCTCCCATCCCAGCAGGTAGAGAGGGCAAGAGTACACACATCCTTTACTCAAGTAGAAGTACAGATACTCGTGTTTAAAAATACTCTGGTGAAAGTAGAAGTACAGACTAAACTTCTTTACTCAAGTAAAAGTAAAGAACTTTGAAATGTACTTCAGTAAAAAGTACCCATAGCTACCAGCTGTTTTATATTAATAGAACAATAATGTCATTGTTAGCTAATGAATGTTTCCATGCTGAACAACATGACAACGTTTTCATTGGTCCCTCTTCTTTAGAGAAGACCAGGAAATGATGGATACACGGATCGTGTTCAAATCAATAGGCACGCAATGACTCTAAATAATAATGATCACGCCACCAAACACACATTCAAACTAAAGGAACCAGCCTGTTTGGAACATGTGAGAAGTAGAAAGTACAGGTATTTGGGTTCAACATGTAAGAAGTAGAAAGTACAGGTATTTGGGTTCAACATGTAAGAAGTAGAAAGTACAGGTATTTGGGTTCAAGATGTAAGAAGTAGAAAGTTCAGGTATTTGGGTTCAAAGTGTAAGAAGTAGAAAGTACAGGTATTTGGGTTCAACATGTAAGAAGTAGAAAGTTCAGGTATTTGTGTTCAACATGTAAGAAGTAGAAAGTACAGGTATTTGTGTTCAACATGTAAGAAGTCAAAGTAAAAAGTTGTCAGAAAAATAAGTAGTGGAGTAAAGTACTGATACCAGAAACATGTACATAAGTACAGTAACAAAGTATTTGTACTGCACTACTCCCCACCTCTGAACAGACCCCAGGTTTATCAAAGACTGCAGGATAAAAGTCTCCAAAGAGCGTTGCAGCGTTGGTAAGAAATCAAAAGCCCCTAACATTTTCATCCCTTGATTCACAGGGTCCTTGTTTGGTACGGGTGGTGGTCCGGTGTCCTTCCCTGGTTCCGGCTGTGGTGATCTGAGTAAAGCGACCCTGTTGGAGCGCCGTGACAGCACCTCCAGCACCCTGAGCTCCATGTACAGCCGCCGATCTTCAGGAATCTCCCAGTGTTTCTCCAGCCGGCGCTCCAGCCAGTCCTCCCAGTTCGGATGCAACCTCCCCAGCTCCAACGACTCCTACGACCCAATATCTGCGGACATGTCCCGGCGCTCCAGTCAGAACAGCCAGTTTGGGGGAGGCAACGGTCCTCTCAGTCTGACCCCCGCCCAACACTACCGCCTCAAGGCAAAGTACGCTGCCGCTACAGGAGGTGCACCGCCCACACCTCTTCCAAACATGGACCGAATGAATGCCCTGTTTGAGGACTACCAGGAATCCCCACTACAAAAAGAGACCGGGTTTCCAGAGAGTATAACAGCTACTCCACACGGACCTTGATGCCCCACGAAGTCCCGTCTACCCTCCCCCGTCGAGCCAGTGATCCAGTGAGACGCCCCGATTATCCCACAAGGCCACAAATGCAGCGCTACAACAGCATGGGCACCCTGAACGGAGCAGGATCCATGCAGCCACAACCACCGCCTGCAGCAGATCGCAGACATTTACCCCAGCAAGGCTACCTCCATCAGGATGGTAGTCCACACCGATACCCTTACAGTATTTCAGAGAATATACCCGTTGGGAGGATAACGGGTGACATTCCTGAAGAAGATGTGATGCAGCCTGACCCAAATCAAGCCCATTTTCAAGGTACCCCCAATCCCCAGCATCAGCAGTCATACTATCAGAGGAGGATGGCTGTTGTGAGGACCAACATGAACCTTCCCCATCAGGTTGTAGCCTCGTCCAACATGGGTGCATCTTCACCGAGGGACAGTAAGGTCTCCTTGGGTCAAATGGACGCCAGTGAGCTCTGCTCCAAAGCACAGGCCAGAGGGAACCTGGCTGTCCTCCAGCAGAACTTTAGATCTGTTCACAACAACCTCAGCTCCAACCAGCAGATGATGCAGAACCACGTTAACACAACGAGATGCAAACAGCTGGAACCAGGAGAGGGCTGCCTCCAGTTGTCAAATCTCAATCTGTCTCCGTGCAGGTTTAAGGAAAGTCTCTATGATAGGAACGGTAACTCAACGTATCCAGTCAAGGTCAACTTACCAAGCGCTACATGCGAACAGGAGCCTGTGCACTTTGCTGATGCTGGATTTCAGCGTGCAGGTCAAAGTAGAGGACTGTGATGAATCAATCATGATTTCAGATCAGCAGAACTGTAACATGACCTCCCAGAATCCCTTGCACCTCTATCCAAACCCACCAACAGGACCTAGACCTCTAACTAGACACCTGTCAGGGTCAAGGCACCAAAGCAATGCTAACCAGGACGTAGCTTCTGCTTTACCAGGTGGCGTTTTAGGACTTCATTGCAGCGAGAACTCTGAGGACAATGCCTTGTTCTACACAGGGCAGATTCAAGTGTTTGAGCACAATGGGAACTTTGACCATCTTGCTTGTCCCGTGGTGAATGTACCTCTTTTTGAAAGCAACGCAGCGTCGTCCAACAGGGCGCCTGTTGACGGTAGCTTAACTCCGGAGCAGATAGACTTTGACTGCATGCTGGAGGACGATGAAGACGGCGATCACTCCAGCGTCATGTCGGGAACTTTGAGTCCAGGTTTGCTCCAGAGTTTTTCGCGGAGTTCCTCCCGTCTGACAACGCCCAGGAACTCTGTGACGTTGCCCACGGTGCCGCAGGGGACAGGCAACATGGCGATCGGAGACATGAGCTCGCTGCTTTCTGCTCTCGCCGAGGAGAGCAAGTTCCTCAACTCCATGTAGTAGCATAATTTAATAACAGACTTCAAACTGATGCGATCGTGAGCCAAAAAGCCTCCGCTGTGTGTGACGCTTCTTTTTCTTGTACAGTCTTGTGAATTATTAAAAAAAAGGCAGATTTCTATCCTTTTTGAAAAGCCATATTTCTGCCTTAGGTAGTAAATATGATGTACAGGTCTGCAGTAAGATCAGTTTTAAGTGCCTAACTCAGCCAAACATATGTCAATATGGAGATTATCTGATACCTAACACTTGTTCTGCACTGTAAATGACTGGAAGGATATTTCTCCATGCATCGCAGCATCTCCAGTACAGTGGGCGTCCTCTGTGAGCATTGTTTGATTTCCGCGTTGCTGCAGAGATTAACAGTGACATCTGAGCGTCGGCCATCACACCCTTCATTATGAACTCATGCATAAATCAGTGGAGCTCCCGCAGCGAGACGAGCACAAGATCAGAGAGTCGAGCATTCTGTTGTTTTATTCTTTTGTACATTGTCGTTGAATGTAAATATCATTTGTACATTTTTAAGAAATACAATATTGACATTGATTTTTTTAAACAAATGCTGTCTGTGTTGTCTTTCTTGTGGATGTGTGTGAGGAGAGGACTCTTTAAAGTAGAGACACTACATACTGATATACACCTGAACATCAGCAGGAGAGGACTCTTTAAAGTAGAGACACTACATACTGATATACACCTGAACATCACAGGAGAGGACTCTTTAAAGTAGAGACACTACATACTGATATACACCTGAACATCAGCAGGAGAGGACTCTTTAAAGTAGAGACACTACATACTGATATACACCTGAACATCACCAGGAGAGAACTCTTTAAAGTAGAGACACTACATAGTGATATACACCTGAACATCAGCAGGAGAGGACTCTTTAAAGTAGAGACACTACATAATGATATACACCTGAACATCAGCAGGAGAGGACTCTTTAAAGTAGAGACACTACATACTGATATACACCTGAACATCAGCAGGAGAGGACTCTTTAAAGTAGAGACACTACATACTGATATACACCTGAACATCAGCAGGAGAGGACTCTTTAAAGTAGAGACACTACATACTGATATACACCTGAACATCAGCAGGAGAGGACTCTTTAAAGTAGAGACACTACATACTGATATACACCTGAACATCAGCAGGAGAGGACTCTTTAAAGTAGAGACACTACATAGTGATATACACCTGAACATCAGCAGGAGAGACTCTTTAAAGTAGAGACACTACATACTGATATACACCTGAACATCTGCAGGAGAGGACTCTTTAAGAGAGACACTACTACTGATATACACCTGAACATCAGCAGGAGAGGACTCTTTAAAGTAAGACACTACATACTGATATACACCTGAACATCAGCAGGAGAGGACTCTTTAAAGTAGAGACACTACATACTGATATACACCTGAACATCAGCAGGAGAGGACTCTTTAAAGTAGAGACACTACATACTGATATACACCTGAACATCAGCAGGAGAGGACTCTTTAAAGTAGAGACACTACATACTGATATACACCTGAACATCAGCAGGAGAGGACTCTTTAAAGTAGAGACACTACATACTGATATACACCTGAACATCAGCAGGAGAGGACTCTTTAAAGTAGAGACACTACATACTGATATACACCTGAACATCAGCAGGAGAGGACTCTTTAAAGTAGAGACACTACATACTGATATACACCTGAACATCAGCAGGAGAGGACTCTTTAAAGTAGAGACACTACATACTGATATACACCTGACATCAGCAGGAGAGACTCTTTAAAGTAGAGACACTACATACTGATATACACCTGAACATCACAGGAGAGAACTGTTTAAAGTAGAGACACTACATAGTGATATACACCTGAACATCAGCAGGAGAGGACTCTTTAAAGTAGAGACACTACATAATGATATACACCTGAACATCAGCAGGAGAGGACTCTTTAAAGTAGAGACACTACATACTGATATACACCTGAACATCAGCAGGAGAGACTCTTTAAAGTAGAGACACTACATACTGATATACACCTGAACATCAGCAGGAGAGGACTCTTTAAAGTAGAGACACTACATACTGATATACACCTGAACATCAGCAGGAGAGGACTCTTTAAAGTAGAGACACTACATACTGATATACACCTGAACATCAGCAGGAGAGGACTCTTTAAAGTAGAGACACTACATAGTGATATACACCTGAACATCAGCAGGAGAGAACTCTTTAAAGTAGAGACACTACATACTGATATACACCTGAACATCTGCAGGAGAGGACTCTTTAAAGTAGAGACACTACTTACTGATATACACCTGAACATCAGCAGGAGAGGACTCTTTAAAGTAGACACTACATACTGATATACACCTGAACATCAGCAGGAGAGGACTCTTTAAAGTAGAGACACTACATACTGATATACACCTGAACATCAGCAGGAGAGGACTCTTTAAAGTAGAGACACTACATACTGATATACACCTGAACATCAGCAGGAGAGGACTCTTTAAAGTAGAGACACTACATACTGATATACACCTGAACATCAGCAGGAGAGAACTCTTTAAAGTAGAGACACTACATACTGATATACACCTGAACATCAGCAGGAGAGGACTCTTTAAAGTAGAGACACTACATACTGATATACACCTGAACATCAGCAGGAGAGGACTCTTTAAAGTAGAGACACTACATACTGATATACACCTGAACATCAGCAGGAGAGGACTCTTTAAAGTAAGACACTACATACTGATATACACCTGAACATCAGCAGGAGAGGACTCTTTAAAGTAGAGACACTACATACTGATATACACCTGAACATCAGCAGGAGAGGACTCTTTAAAGTAGAGACACTACATACTGATATACACCTGAACATCAGCAGGAGAGGACTCTTTAAAGTAGAGACACTACATACTGATATACACCTGAACATCAGCAGGAGAGACTCTTTAAAGTAGAGACACTACATACTGATATACACCTGAACATCAGCAGGAGAGGACTCTTTAAAGTAGAGACACTACATACTGATATACACCTGAACATCAGCAGGAGAGGACTCTTTAAAGTAGAGACACTACATACTGATATACACCTGAACATCAGCAGGAGAGGACTCTTTAAAGTAGAGACACTACATACTGATATACACCTGAACATCAGCAGGAGAGGACTCTTTAAAGTAGAGACACTACATACTGATATACACTGAACATCAGCAGGAGAGGACTCTTTAAAGTAGAGACACTACATACTGATATACACCTGAACATCAGCAGGAGAGGACTCTTTAAAGTAGAGACACTACATACTGATATACACCTGACATCAGCAGGAGAGGACTCTTTAAAGTAGAGACACTATATACTGATATACACCTGAACATCAGCAGGAGAGGACTCTTTAAAGTAGAGACACTACATACTGATATACACCTGAACATCAGCAGGAGAGGACTCTTTAAAGTAGAGACACTACATACTGATATACACCTGAACATCAGCAGGAGAGGACTCTTTAAAGTAGAGACCAACAGTAGAGAGGACTCTTTAACGTAGAGAAACTACATACTGATGTACACCTGAACATCAGCAGGAGAGGACTCTTTAAAGTAGAGACACTACATACTGATATACACCTGAACATCAGCAGGAGAGACTCTTTAAAGTAGAGACACTACATACTGATATACACCTGAACATCAGCAGGAGAGGACTCTTTAAAGTAGAGACACTACATACTGATATACGTCATGTTTTGCAGGACCCTCAAACTATTTAATGCTGTTTCCTTCTTTCTTCCTCGTATAGTCAGCTTTCTTTCTGCAAAGATTAATCAGACGACAGAAAAGTAATCAACTGTTTTGATGATCAATTAATCACTTTCTCCAGCAGAGTTGCCGCACGTTTGACAGTCCCTGCTTCATTTCTGCAGCCATTCATTGAGGGAAAACACAATGCAGTATGTCTAATTGAACAAACAACTGGTCAAAGTATAAGATATTCTCCTGCCTCTTGTTGTAATAAGTAAATATCATCCTACATCAGTCCTTCCCTTGATTGCCTTGAAGTGTTGATCACGTCAATAATTCGACAACTAAACTCTTTGAAGTTCTTGCACGCTCGGCACTTTTCTTCAACCCTTTCTTGTTGCACGAGGCGCCACGCTCACTTAAAGACGACCTCTTTGAAATCCCTTCCCCTGACCTGGTGTTACCTCCTGTCGACGTCATGTAAACCCGACTGGAAGGTGATGAAAAAGGTGATGAAAAAGCCCGCTAACAGGAGGGGGAACAGGCCAGACTCGGCGCTGTTCTTCACTACGAGTTGTGACAGCGAGGCCCTCAGGACGCTCTGCTGAAACCACATAAAACAAAGCAGCAGGAACAAATGATTCCAGTCTGTCAGGGAATTCAGCCGAGGATACGTTTGATCTGCAGTTTGTGATTGCTTTTGCCACCGCTGTTCCTTATTCTCTCAGAGCTGCGTGTGAAGTGGGAGAGGAAACAGCCGCGGGCGCTGAGACCCGACCAGAGGAGCAGATAAGACCAACATTAGCAGCACATTCACTTATTCATGGAGATAACGGGGGAGATAACGGGGGAGAGGAGCACCAGACACGGCTGTTCAGCCAATAAACCCCGTGCACTATTCATGCAGTCATAGAGGAACACATTTTAATAAAATAAACCACAAATTGGAGCATTTTGGAAGGTGCAGAGAGTGCTTTTTAAACGAGGAAACAACTCATTTAATTCCTACTGTGATTTGGCAGCACGGCTATATTTCATATTGGGTTTTTATGTCAAGTTATTAACCACATAAATGCTTCACAAGGGTCTTTGACACATAGGTGGTGCTCTAAACACGCTTAATTAAAGCACTTTTATGCAAAAATGTTCCATTAAGTAATTTAAATTCAAGATTAAAGCATCTCAAATCCCTTTAATGCACACATTCTGCTATTTTAGGTTTACTTTCTGTGTTTTGCATCATGAGGACTTATACATGTGTTTGCACGTTGTTATTAATTTCATTTATCAAACTGAAGAGGTTAGAAGTGGGAAAGCAGCATTTACTCGACGTACTGGTCCTGCAGACGTGTGAGGAAGCATCTCCTGAAGCATCTCCTGGTGCCGCAGACGTGTGAGGAAGCATCTCCTGGTCCTGCAGACGTGTGAGGAAGCATCTCCTGAAGCAACTCCTGGTTCTGCAGAAGTCTGAGGAAGCATCTCCTGGTGCTGCAGACGTGTGAGGAAGCATCTCCTGGTGCTGCAGACGTGTGAGGAAGCATCTCCTGGTGCTGCAGACGTGTGAGGAAGCATCTCCTGGTGCTGCAGACGTGTGAGGAGGCATCTCCTGAAGCATCTCCTGGTTCTGCAGACGTGTGAGGAAGCATCTCCTGGTGCTGCAGACGTGTGAGGAAGCATCTCCTGGTTCTGCAGAAGTGTGAGGAAGCATCTCCTGGTGCTGCAGACGTGTGAGGAAGCATCTCCTGGTGCCGCAGACGTGTGAGGAAGCATCTCCTGGTTCTGCAGACGTGTGAGGAAGCATCTCCTGGTGCCGCAGACGTGTGAGGAAGCATCTCCTGGTGCTGCAGACGTGTGAGGAAGCATCTCCTGGTGCCGCAGACGTGTGAGGAAGCATCTCCTGAAGCATCTCCTGGTGCCGCAGACGTGTGAGGAAGCATCTCCTGGTGCTGCAGACGTGTGAGGAAGCATCTCCTGAAGCAACTCCTGGTTCTGCAGAAGTCTGAGGAAGCATCTCCTGGTGCTGCAGACGTGTGAGGAAGCATCTCCTGGTGCTGCAGACGTGTGAGGAAGCATCTCCTGGTCCCGCAGACGTGTGAGGAAGCATCTCCTGGTTCTGCAGACGTGTGAGGAAGCATCTCCTGAAGCATCTCCTGGTGCTGCAGACGTATGAGGAAGCATCTCCTGAAGCATCTCCTGAAGCATCTCCTGGTGCTGCAGACGTGTGAGGAAGCATCTCCTGAAGCATCTCCTGGTGCTGCAGACGTGTGAGGAAGCATCTCCTGGTGCTGCAGACGTGTGAGGAAGCATCTCCTGGCGCTGCAGACGTGTGAGGAAGCATCTCCTGGTGCTGCAGACGTTGGGGGAATCTGTAAGTAAACAGAGACAGAGAGGTTGGGTTAAATGTGGGCAAAAAGCTGATGAAGCCTGCAAAGGAAGCACGACAAAGGTGATGTTTTAACATGAAATCTAGTTGATAATGTGGGGTTATAGTAGTTCAGGTTGTTGTGACTTTTATTGCATCACATTCCTGTTAGTTATACCTCAAACAAAGCCAAAATGCGCTGGATGGACGTTCAAAAGGCTGCATTCAATGTTTCAAAGGAAGGAAATATGGGCACTCATTAAAAGTCAGAGCTTTTCAACAGCACCTGAACGCACCATGACCTTTTCGCACATGTTTCACGTCTTTTGAAGTAGATTTTTAGATGAGAAACTCAGAATAAAGTCCCGTAAGAGGCCGAGGCTTCCAGACTTTCTCTGATTTCAGAGTCTTGAGTTCATATTCTGGGTCTGGAGGCAGTTTTCCTCCCTGACCTCAGCAGAGAGAGGTTTAAGCAGGAATGCGTTTTACAGCCGTGATTTCTCCAGAGTCAGAGAGAAGCTTTACGAGACGCTTTCCAAAACACTGGACCCCACTTTAACACACGCTGCTAACGACTTGTTAAGGTGGACACGGTGTTTCCTTAGTTAAACACTCCTGTCCACCTTAACAGGCCTGCAGCTGATTGGCCGAGCAGCAGCAGGAGGAAGAAGCTGAGCATCGATGACCTCCAATCAGAAGATGGGCATGAATTAGTGTTTCTTGTTTCAAAGGGTCTCGATCCCGAGGCTTTAATTCATTTCATTTTTCTACACAATTTATTTTGAATTTGTAATTTTTCAAACATTTTTTTCTATCTTTATTTATTTATTTAGATTTTTTATTAAATAATTGATTATAAAAAAAAGGGTTTTAGGGCTTTGTGATTTTTTTTTAGCTCCTTATGTTTTATTATTTTTAATGGATTTTAGGCCCTTTTGAATTTTCTCTCAGGCTGAGATCTGATAGCTTAGAGTGATACAACGCTGCTCAGGTGAGCTGAGGTTTTGGGTTCGATCCCCATGATCCATGATTCCATAGATCTTTGGAAGTTCAACACCCAAAGTGTAGAATTAAATTACCAAACGAAACAATATCGACCCAAATGGCTCCCAGGGATAAAGCACAGCCTGAAAGACTGGAGGTTCTTGGTTCAATCCTCTTTATTTGCACTGGTTTTTCAGATACAAAATCCATAAGAAGTAACAGTTTCTGGTCAAGTGGCTCAGGGGGATAGAACACAGACTGTGAGACAGAAGGTTGTTGGTTCAAGGCTTTTCAGGTGCAGTAATCTTTAAGGTTCAAAAACCCAAATGAACAGGTCATAAGCTCTTCGAAACGTACTCATCTCAGGACAGATAGCTCAGAGGGATAAGTGTCAGATCAGAAGACCTGAGGTTTTGGGTTCGATCCCCATGAGGTGCAGAGATGTTTCTGATCATCACTTCAAGTGTAGAATTAGATTACCAAACGAAAGACAATTGGACCAGGTCAGATGGCTGACTGGGATAAAACCATGCCTTGATGTCTGGAGGCTCTTGGTTCAACCCTCTTTATTTGCAGCTGTTTTTCAGGTAAAACATCCAAATGATGTGAACAAAGCGTACAGAGGAGTTTTCTCATTTACAAATATTGGTGACACAATTGTGTGATTCTCTGATATTTTCTTCAGATGCACTGCACTATGACTTATTTTATTTCCTTTTTTATATTATTCTTTGTGACAAAGTCTACCATTATTTAAAATGAAATAGCTCAGTGGGTTACGACGCTGCTCAGGTGAGCTGAAGGTTTGGGTTCGATCCCCATGAGGTGCAGAGATGTTCTGAAGGCCAGCACCCAAAGTGTAGAATTAGATTACCAAACGGAAATCATTTTCCCAGGTCCAATGGCTCAACGGGATAAGACACTGCCTTGATGTCTGGAGGTTCTTGGTTCAATCCTCTTTATTTGCACCTGTTTTTCAGGTAAAACATCCAAATGATGTGAACAAAGTGTAGAGAAGGGTTTCTCATTTACAAATGTTGGTGGCATAATTGTGTGACACTTAACTCTGACAGTTTTTTTGGATGCACTGCTATGACTTATTTTATTTCCCTTTTTTACATTTTCTTTGTGACATAATCTACCAAACAACTTAAGACTGTCCCAAATGAAATAGCTTAGTGGGATTCAACGCTGCTCAGGTGAGCAGGAGTCTTGGGTTTGATCCCTGTGAGGTCCATGCATTTTCCAAGTCTAACCACCCAAAGTAGAGAATGAACTTACCAAATGAAACCAGCAGTCACTGGTCAAGTGGCTCAGAGGGATAGAACACAGACTGTGAGACAGAAGGTTGTTGGTTCAAGGCTTTTCAGGTGCAGTAATCTTTAAGGTTCAAAAACCCAAATGAACAGTTCATAAGCTCTTCGAAACGTAATCATCTCAGGACAGATAGCTCAGAGGGATAAGTGTCAGGTCAGAAGACCTGAGGTTGTGTGTTCGAGTCCTCGTATAGTGATTTTTAAAGTGCTTTACTCAAAATGAAGAAGATAAATGCGCCCGGAGCACAGGTCTTCATGTACATGTGTTGGTGGCCGGATTGGGTCTGTTCTCGGCATTAAGGCGCCCGTGTCGAGTTCAGGTCCGCTGCTTAGCATGTACGGGGTTCGAGACTCAGAGTAGCTGAGTTAGGCAGAGTAGCTGCAGCAGTTAGTGCACAGTAGATGAGGCAGGTAGTTCATAGTAAGTGAGGCAGGTAGTTCATAGTAAGTGAGGCAGGAAGCGTAGGGTCGCGTCGCGTAGGGAGGTTGCATAGAAGAGGCAGGTAGCGTAGGATAAGAGAGGCAGGAAGCGTAGGGTCGCGTAGCGTAGGAGTGTTGCGTCGCGTAGAGTAGGAGGGTCGCGTAGCATAGAAGAGGCAGGTAGCGTAGGATAAGAGAGGCAGGAAGAGTAGGAGAGGGAGGTAGCGTAGGAGAGCAGAACGAGTAGATCAGGATAAAAAAATTGCAGAAAACCTTTTTTTTGTGCTTTTTTCCTAAATTGTTGTTTTTTTGGTCCTGAAAAGCAGCACTGCAGCCGCAGGGGGGATACGAACCCTGGCATCTAGGATTCTTCCTGGCTCACTGTGCACCTGCCCTACCAGGTGAGCCACTGGGTCACACAAAGAGACAAGGTTTAAGTTCTATTTGTCATGACGAGTAATAATCACCTTTAAAAAAAAAGAAATGTGTTTTATACGTCATCATTAATGACTTTTAGAAACTATTTATGATTTCCTAAAGGCATTTCTCATTTTAAGGACATTATTTGCTAATTATTGTGAATTTAATTGAACTTTTCTATGACTTTTTGCAGTTTAATGATTTTCTGCGATAAGCTCTGACTTTTTAAACGACTTTTTATTAAAAATGTAATTGTTTTTTGTAACTTCTCTTTGGCACACATTGCAATGATATATGCTTAATGGCACACTATACTATGACTTTTTCTGACTCTATATTAAATTATTTAAGGCATAGTAAACTATTAAGGCATTTCTAAAGTGTTTACTTTCCTAGGAAGTTCTGAAGACATTTAAAGGTTTGCGCTTACTAAGACTTTTAAATGCCATACTTTACCACGAGTGGAGGAAGAGGAGAAGACGTGAAGAAACCCGGCTGTCCTCAGATTTGTTCCAGAAACTCTGCACTCATCTTGGGGAGAAGTGAAGAGAGGGAAGACAGCGTTAGGATTATTCTGGGTTAACCCTTAGATGCCCGAGTGACTGGACCCTACACTCTTCCATAAGTGGGTCAAAAAGGACCCCCACAGTGAATGTATTCCTGACAGCAACAGGTGATTAGAATCAAAGGTTCCCATAGGATCCCATAGGAAATGCATGCGGGTCATTTTGGACCCACTTATGGAAATGTGAATGGCATGATATCCAAAGCATGTTTTTTGAGGAATAGCTGGAATATGAAATGATAAAAAATGTAATTACAAAGATACTTCAAGAAAACCACCTCACCGGGTCCAAAAAGACCCACTTGTGCGTCTAAGGGTTAAGACATTTTAAAACTAATTTTCTCTTTACTTTTCCAGTATTTATTGTACATTCTTTTAACTTATTTTTTAAAGTTTCTATCTAGCTCCTTAAGTTTTTATTAATTAATTAATTTTTAAACGTTTTTAGCTCCTTACATTTTTCTCAATTTATTTACTTTAAGATATTTTTTATCTCCTGACGTTTTCCTAAATTAATTTAATTTTTAAATGTTTTTATTCCTCTTTTGATCTATTTATCGTATTTCCCTGCCTGTGTGCGGCGGCCTCTGACAGGATCGCGGTGACGATATGGAAAGTGAAGC
>CM062287.1:12560084-12562584 GCA_031216635.1 Dissostichus eleginoides | reverse complement strand
AATCAAATCCATTAAAAACACATGGAGTAAAAAATGGAAGAAGCTACACGTTGAAATCTCACTTTGAATTTCTTTTAAGGAAGAAGAGGAGGAGGAGGAAGAAGAGGAGGGCGTTAGGGTTTCAGCAGAGGGAGGTTAGCGCCTCATCCTCCTCTTCCTCCTCCCCCTCTTCCTCCTCCTCCTCTTCCTCTTCCAGGTCGTGGCTCTCCTCATTAAACCCCCCCCATCAGCCCCTGACATCCAGGAGGTCTCACTTCCTGTCACTCCGGCTCACTCGAGGTTTCTGAATGCACTGAAACTATGACAAATACTTCAAGGTATTTAAGCTACTTCAATAATACTCATTCATTGAGTAAAGGTACTTTCCACGGCTGGAAATCCTGCAGAAAGTCAGTTTAACTGCAGCTTTAGTGGAGAACTGTCTGTTGTATGAGCGTCAATACAAACTGGGAGTTCAGATGCATTTTAGATCATAGATGAGGCTTTAATACAGACATTGTGCATGAATAAAAGCCCCCCTGTGTAAGAATTAGGATTAAAAAGTAGTGGAAAACGTGAGTAAAAGTACTTTCCACGGCTGGAAACACTTCAAAAGTCAGTTTAACACTTCAGCTGTGGTGGAAAACCCTGAATTGTTATTTAATAATGGGACTAAGATGCATTTGAGATCATAAATGAGGCCTTAAAGGTCCCATGACTCATGGCCATTTCTACTGATCATGATTCCATTGTTGAGGTCTACTAGAATAGATTTACATTGTTCAATTTCCAAACTCACATTGGTTTCTCATACAGCGTCTCTGTATAGTGTGTGTATTCACTCTCTGTCCTACACAGCTTGTTGGAGCTCCTGCCCCCCCCTCCCCAGTGTGCTCTGATTGGTCGGGACGTTGCGAGGCTCGCTGCTCACTGAGCTGGCTTACTGGTGTGGTTTCCGGGTCGGCGATACAGCGAGACAGCGCGAAACTCATCCTGAGCACATACACTCACAGCCGAAGTCAAACCAATAAGTGTGGCTTGATATTGAGGAAGAAAAAGGTTTATAACGCTGTGAGAATGGGTCTGCGGAGAGCATTTCTCCGCCATCCCAACTCGTCTATTACCAACCAGGGGACTCCCTGTTAGTTGAAAATGTACGCTAAAGGTCCCCAACCCTCCTGGTGTGTGAGGAGCTCCGCGGATTGGTCCATTTTGGTTCCGGGAACCGCATGACGTCAAGCGGTGCCCGGAAGAAACAAATGGAAAAAGAGAAATCCCCAACGAGGCGTTCTGGGGCAGCAGACAGGTCTTCTCTGTGTTAGAGTTTTACTCCCTACAGGGTGCCCTTTGAGGGTTTGTGACTCTGCAGACCGTTCACATGCAGAAGCTACAGAACACAAGGGGACGGGTAAGAACCAGAAAAGCATGACATGGACCTTTAAGGGACTGATATTGTGCTTAAATAAAAGCTACTAATGTGGATGTTGCTCCCCTGTGTAAGAACAACACAGACTTAGCATGAAATAGTAGTGTAATACTTGAGTAAAAGTACTTTTGATCGTTGGAAATCCTGCAGAAAGTTAGTTTTACACTTCAGCTTTAGTTGTTGCATGAATACTAAAATGAATTGTGATGAAATAATTGGCCTCAGATCATAAACGAGGCTCTAAATACTGACATTGTGCATGAATAAAAGCTCCTAATGTGCTCCGACAGCAGAGCTCCTGCAACCCCGTGCAACCCGACAGGTGGACGGCGTTTACATATCTCAGAGAAGAAGAAACTGTGGAGGGAGAACACTGCAGGCCGATGGTTCTCAGAGAACAAAGCATCGTGTTTCTGTTATTCTGATCCAGGTACGCAGCGTTCTTTTTAACAGCGTGTCTTTGGTTAAAAAGTGAGACTCAAACACGCTGCTAATAAAGAACGCTGCGTTCCTGGATCCGAATAACAGAAACACCTGCTGGGCGCTGACGCCACGCTGACGCCACGCTGACGCCACGCTGACGCAACGCTGATAATGTGGGCCTCCTTCATTCAAACTTGCCTTATGTATTTTTAATGCTTTTTATTATCTCGTATTTTCTGTGTTTTATATTCACAAAGTTAAAGAGTGTTGAATAAATGCAGTTAAAGTTCCATAACTGCCTCTAGAAGGAGAATTAAATAACGGAACTTAATTAAGAATATTTCCAGTCTCTCTCTGAACCTATCAGGATGAAGGATAACGTTTTTTTGTTCTTGACGTACTTGAAGGCCTCGTTTCTGTAGCCTGACGTAATCCGCCCTGAAACACAGTGTGTGTGTGTGTGTGTGTGTGTGTGTGTGGTGTGTGTGTGTGTGTGGTGTGTGTGGTGTGTGTGTGTGCTGTCAGCCCCTAATCATCAGAAGCATGATGGATGGTGTTTATTTCTTGGTGATGGAACGCACCCCCTGCCTGATGATAATTGGAATAAAAAGGACAGATCAGGCCGGCAAACTTATTAAATTATAACGCCATAATTTGCATTAATGCATATGG
>CM062287.1:12515084-12555084 GCA_031216635.1 Dissostichus eleginoides | reverse complement strand
CATCTGTGACCCTTTAACCATGGGGGGGGGGGGCAGAGGGGCTTCATTTAATTAATTTACACAGTGTGCAGAGTACACACATCCTTTATCAAGTAGAAGTACAGATACTCGTGTTTAAAAATACTCTGGTGAAAGTAGAAGTACTGACTAAACTTCTTTACTCAAGTCAAAGTAAAGAGGCTTTGAAATGTACTTCAGTAAAAAGTACCCATAACTAGCAGCTGTTTTAAAGAGTACCTGACCTCCCTTTATATTAATAGAACAATAATGTCATTGTTAGCTAATGAATGTTTCCATGCTGAACAACGGCAACATGACAACGTTTTCATTGGTCCCTCTTCTTTAGAGAAGACCAGGAAATGATGGATACACGGATCGTGTTCAAATCAATAGGCACGCAATGACTCTAAATAATAATGATCACGCCACCAAACACACATTCAGACTAAAGGAACCAGCCTGTTTGGAACATGGAAGAAGTAGAAAGTACAGGTATTTGTGTTCAACATGTAAGAAGTAGAAAGTACAGGTACAGTAACAAAGTATTTGTACTCCACTACTTCCCACATCTGGCAGTGTTTGAATACTGAGGCCACAGGAGAGACGCTTACTTTAAAATGTGTACTTTATGTACTTTTACTCAAATACTGAAGTACTTTTAGATACTTTACTTACATTATTTACATGTACTGCTACTTGGATAATATTCCCCAGCCAAACCTCTCTGTTTTTAAAGAGAAAGCCCAGGATTAAGGAGGGTGTAAACTCCCATCTGGGTGAATAAAAGTACTGCAAGGTCTCCTGGGAAATGTAGTTCACAGTTGTAGTTTCCAAGATTAAAATACATCAAGATTAAAATGACAAAAACTGCAAAATGCACTTAAAAGAAATACTAATCTCCCCTGTAATTTATTTTTGAGTCTATATTAAATTATTAGGATGCATTCAGCCACAAATAACTATTTAAATATCTATGTTTTATTTATTTTTTACATATTTTAAAGTAAGAAAATGTGGGAGTGACATTTAAAATCTAATTTAATAATTGTATAAATACTATTTTGACATACTCTTTACTATTCTGTCTCTCAACTCTAATCTGTGTAAACAAAAGTCCAAAAGAAAACACCTGCAAGGTCACCTGGGAAATGTAGTCCACAGTTGTTTCAAAGCTCCACACAACAGGAGCCAATAAAAAGTAAGAAAACTGAGAAAAATGTAGTAAAGTATCTACAGTTAGAGTCTCAAACGCCCCGTTAGGAGACAGTGATGATTGATACTGAGTGTAGAGATCACCTGATGCACCTGAACGCAGCATTATTAATGATCAATGAGACATTTTTATAATGATTTAAGATTCTTACAACAGGATTAAGGTCTATAATATTCCTATAGTCTGGTTTAGATTCCATCATGTCAGTTTTTTATACATCTTAACCAGATTTAGACCCATGAAGTGCTTTAAATGTGAAACTCAGGTGAGTTGTACCTGAGTCCATATCCTGAGCCTTTTCTGTCCATGTCTTTCTGTGAAGGGGGGGGGGGTGGGGTCTCATCCTGCAACAGACAAACAGCCACAGGTTCAATGTTAATGCATACATTACATTTAAGAGATTTAACCAGAATTTCTTTTGAGAAAAATGCAACAAAAACAAATGTAAATTTCAAAATAAAAGGTGAGATATTCAACGCGTGCTGCAGAGTGAAGCTGTGATGCACCACGAGTGTCATTTATTATGAAGTGGTAGAAAGTAAAGAAATAAAGTGTGTACAGCGCCACTTGCTGGTTTTAAACACTCAAAGTCACCCACTGATTTGACGTTAGAATCTTATTTTGAAAATCTGCCATGCGCTAGCACTCACACTGCTGCTAAAAACAACGTATTAGTAGCCTACTAGCCTACATTTACAAAACAGACCATAATAAGTGCATATTTAACATTTGACTCATGATTAAAATACAATTAAATTACCTTCCAGTCCAGAGTGTCAGAGTTTAAAGATAAAGCCGAGGGTCTCCAAACTGTCCTCTGTGCAAACACCTGCGCTTCCTCCTGCAAGGGCTCCTGGGAAATGTAGTTCACAGTTGTAGTTCCACACAAGATTACAAATATAATTCATTCATTAATATGTAAAATATTAAAGTAAAAAGGTAATTAAGAACTAAACCTGTCATATCAAATGTTTAATATGTTCCTCTGTGATGCAGTGAAGTACAAATACCTTTCACATTTTAATTAATAAAACATGAAGAAGTCAAGTAATAAAAAAAATAGGAAAAATATTCATGAAATAGAGGAAATATTGCACAATAAAATAGTAAATTATGTTAAAATTTGATTATATTATTCCCAAATTAATCTGGTCATTTTGTGTCTCTTGGAGGTCATTTAGTGTCTCTTGGAGGTCATTACGTGTCTCTTGGAGGTCATTAAGTGTCTCTTGGTGTCTCTTGGAGGTCATTAAGTGTCTCTTGGTGTCTCTTGGAGGTCATTTAGTGTCTCTTGGAGGTCATTAAGTGTCTCTTGGAGGTCATTAAGTGTCTCTTTCTGGTCATTTAGTGTCTCTTGGAGGTCATTTATGGCGCATTTCCACTACAAGGCCTCGCTCGGTATAGTTAGGCCTCGTTAGGCCTCGTTAGGCCAGGCTCACTTTATGCTGCGTTTCCATTACAGTTTAGTAGCTGGGGCAGTAACTATAGTAACGCAGTGTAGGCGAAGCCGTGACGTCATCTTCAATGAGAACCACAGAAAACCAACATCAGCCGTTAGCTGTTAGCCCTCAGAGCTCACAGCTCCTCATATCTGTTCAGAAACTAGACAAAAGTTAAACAAGTACAAACCAGACTGTCTGTGTCATGGAGAATACAGTCGCTGCTTTATTTATGGCCGATCTCCATTCAGAAAACACGCATTTTAAAAAGGTATTTCTCCTGCCGTCTGTCTGCAGACTTGTCAAAGCATTAATTCATGTTTTTTCTAACCGGTATCAGTATGTTGTTACTTCGGCATCATTTTGAAACATGTATTACAATTAAATCACGGTCAAATATGTTCATCTTGTTGTAGCCCCCTTGCCAGCGATTCTCTCTCTAGTTTAGCATACTCAGCCCGACTCAGCCTGGTTGTTGGCCCGCTAAGATTTTATGGGGCCAGAAAAACTGTGAAATAGTACCCGCTAGCCGGAACAACGCAAGTGGAAACGCAACCAAAAACGGGCCGGGCACGGCGCTCCGCGCTGTTGTGGAAATGCGCGATAAGTGTCTCTTTCTGGTCATTTAGTGTCTCTTGGAGGTCATTAAGTGTCTTTTGGAGGTCATTAAGTGTCTCTTGATGTCTCTTGGAGGTCAGTGTCTCTTGGAGGTCATTAAGTGTCTCTTTCTGGTCATTTAGTGTCTCTTGGAGGTCATTAAGTGTCTCTTGGAGGTCATTAAGTGTCTTTTGGAGGTCATTAAGTGTCTCTTGGTGTCTCTTTGAGGTCAGTGTCTCTTGGAGGTCATTAAGTGTCTTTTGGAGGTCATTAAGTGTCTCTTGGTGTCTCTTGGAGGTCAGTGTCTCTTGGAGGTCATTACGTTTGGCTTTATAGAAATTAAATTACAGACACAAAACAAGAAAATAAGGACAAAAACATGAATAAATGGTATTTTTTTACGACAAAGAAATGACAAGAAATACAAGTCTGATAGTTTATTTCAAGTCTATCACCAAACATGTAGGTATATACAGTCAAACGCAGGAAAACATACATATTGAGTAGCGTGAAATAAACTAAGGGGCAGCCATGCATCAGTGGAAAAATCACACCTGCGTATTTACAGTGTTAGCTTAGCACGGGTTAGCGGTGCACAGATTGTTGCCAGGAGGATTTACCCAAAGGCACACATTCAGGAACCCAGAAGGACTACATGAATGGATTCCTGTGGAGCATGCGGACGTGTCTTTAAGTCTTTGTACAAACAGTAAAGGGAGGACGGCAACATTCAAAGTGTACATTAACAGTCCCAGCTCTGAGTCTAGAGATACAATAAGGCCTGCAGTAACAGCGTCCTTCACTCGCTTAACGACATTCAGATTAAAACCACTCTCGTGTCTGTGCTGTACATCTGGAGCCAGTAGCTTAGCTTAGCATAGTGACTGGAAACAGAGGGAAACTGTTAGCATGGTTTGTAACCGTCACCATGATTTTTGAAAGGATGATTATAGAAAGACTACCGGTCTGATTGTCATGAAACTTAGGGGACAGGTGAGGGAGGGGATGAAGGAGAAGTGTTTAAAATATGGACAGGATCTGGATTACGGGGCGGGAGAAATTACTATTTGAATTTTTGTAAACATTGCAAAATTAGGCATTTTGTGCTGCATTCAAGTGACATGAGAAAAAATTGGTAATTAAAATTCATTTAGAATTAATTTCATTTTTCTACAACAGTAGTTTAATATTTTATACTTTAATTGCATTGCACTTAAGTATAGTTTTCAATGTGGGACTTTTTAGTGTATAGAGTATTTTAAAGTAGTATTAGTACTTTTACTTCCAAATACTCTGGATAATACTACCTAGCCTTAGTTTTACTTGAT
This sequence comes from Dissostichus eleginoides, assembly GCA_031216635.1. Taxonomy (NCBI): domain Eukaryota; kingdom Metazoa; phylum Chordata; class Actinopteri; order Perciformes; family Nototheniidae; genus Dissostichus; species Dissostichus eleginoides. The sequence continues at coordinate 12,550,507 of CM062287.1, read as the reverse complement.
TCATTGTATAAAACACAACTTTTTTAACAAATAAAGGCAGTTTAAACGAATATGCCAGGGTCCCAGAGGATGCACTATGCCTTATAAGGAGCTTATAAGGAGCTTTTTTCGCGATAAATCGAATTATTCTGCAGCGGCTTCATATCTACATGCACAAGAGTGGTGTTAATCTTTTTTAATTCATATAATACTTCCCAAACGGTCCCTTCAGTCGGAGGGTTTTCAGTGTTCAGGCGCGTGTGTTAGTGTTAGAATAAGCAGCGGTACATTTCATTATAGGTGCACACATGGAAACTGTACAGGGAACCAGTGCTTCGACGTCAACGCTCAGAGTTTTTATTGCTAATGGATCTCTCGCTGGCACTTCATTTCAATTAGTCTTCAGATTCAGAGACACACTTTCACATTTTAAAAGTCGTTTACATTCAATTTAGGAACAGCTGAGTTTCTCCTTCGTTAAAACAGAATACAATAAAACACTTATTATAGGTGACTTTGTGATATATAACTTAAATGACAGTATTTTTGGAATAATCACAGTAGTGTTGACGTAGTGTTAAATTCCCTCTTTCATTTTTCTAATAATTATAATATTTTTTGAGAGTTTTTTAAACCTTCAAATTAATAACAAATCCACTAAATTATTTTTTAAATATATTTAAAGATGACAAGGTTAGGTCCATGTTACGCTTAACAGTTTCATTTCAATAAATCAATGTTAAAAACAAGTATATAATATTTGAGGAGATTGTGTTCTTGGTCCCTAAAGTGTTGTAATGAAACATGTCAAATTAAATGTCAGAATGAAAGGAAATGCTGAAAAGCTTTGGGACAATTTATCTAATCATTATTATTTATTGAGGAATATTCTGCATTTAAATTCTAATAATTATATCCAGAAATTAAGAGAATAAAATATGTTTGAATAAAAAGAATCACACATTTTTGGCCGATTTTTGGTGTTTAGAAAATAAATAAATATTTTAAATAATATTCTAATTAGTGGTTATTTTAATATGAATTAATAATAATAACATTGTGTGTGAGACTGTGAGTGTGTGTGAGACTGTGAGACTGTGTGTGAGTGTGTGTGTGTGTGTGTGTGTGTGTGAGAGAGAGAGAGACTGTATCGGTGTGTGTGTGTGAAACTGTGTGTGAGACTGTGTGTGTGTGTGTGTGAGACGGTGTGTGTGTGTGTGTGTGAGAGACTATCGAGTGTGAAACTGTGAGTGTGTGTGAGACTGTGTGTGTGTGCATCTAAATGTGAGTGTGTGTGTGTGATTTTTTAAAATATGTGCATTGTATTTTTTTCTAACTTAAATCCCTACAGCTCGTTAAGACTGTTAATTATGTAGATTTCAAAATAACACTGATTTGTAATTCAGCTGTGCAAAGGCAACATGATTGGATCCTATTTCCTTGGTTTATATATTAATACTAAATGTGATTTAACTGGTAAATGTCACACAGAAATAATGATTCCCACTACTTTAAATAAAAACACTGGAGCCCAAACTCAAACCATTGGCCAGCCAAATGATCCTAAACTAACAAGAACATAACTGCAGGAAGTAAACACCCTTTCTTCTGTTAGACGCATTCAAACGTGTCAGACTTCAGAGTGTTTCTGGACCCTTCATTTCTCAGCCACTGTCTTTTCTCAAACTTCATCAAATGCACATTAAAAAGTGGAATCTGTGAGGCAGTGTTTCAGGAGAGGAGAGTCTTTACATTCAGTACGAGAAGGTTTGATGTGTCAAAGCAAAAGAGAGGATTTAAAAACACTGATTCTCAGGTGAGAGACTTCACCTCTACGCTCATTAGAACTGAAGAGGAAGAGGAGGGGAGGAGGAAGAGGAAGGGGGGGCTCACCTAAAGGGTTTAAGGCTCATGAGGAGGAGGATTTTTAGGAAGACGGTGCAGAGACATCCGGACGACTTCAGCTTCATCAGCGGGTGGAGGAGGAGGAGGAGGAGGAGGTGTTAGGAATGGAAAGTGAAGTAGTGAGGAAGAGGAAGGTTTTGGAAAGTTATTAAAGGAATGGAGTGAGGAGGAAGAGGAGGGTTTTAGGAGTGAATAAGTGATGAAGAGGAGGGTCAGTAGGAGGAGATGTCTGAGGAGCTGCTGCTGGTGCTGGTGGAGGTTTGAGCTCTCTTGATGTACAGGTTGAGAAGCTTCATCTGTGGGGGGGGAGACAGCAGGTATACACACACACACACACACACACACACACACACACACACACACACACACACACACACACACACACACACACACACACACACACACACACACACACACACACACACACACACACACACACACACACACACACACACACACACACACACACACACACACACACACACACACACACACACACACCACTTTTTAGGATTGCTCTGCATTACAAAAATAAGGCTTTTATTTTGAAATTCTCGCTGCATTCTCCTTATTGAGCCATGTTTCTAACAGGACGTGGTGTTACCTTGCTCCCGGTGAGCTGGGCGAGGTACGGCTTCAGCTCCTCTCCGATCACAGAGTAAATGGCCACGAGGCAGAAGACGCTCGCCTTCCTCACGCTGCTCTCCGTGTTGTCGTAGCCCTGCAGGAACACACATTTTAATAATGTTGGTGTTATAATAACCTACTTTAATGGTTCGTTAGTGTTATAATATGAACTTGAATGGTTTGTGAGAGTAATAACCACCTGCAGGAGTCCCGGGATGATGTCGTTCAGCAGCAGGTGCAGAGGGTCCTTGGCGATGCGTTCGATGGCCCTGGTCTGTACCTTGATGGCGGCCAGGTTGACGGGGTAGTCAGCCGTCTGCACGATGGGGCAGAGCACCTTGATGCACTGCTCCGGGTGCAGGGAGGACGCCAGCGTGGAGGCCGCTTCCTCTGCTGCTCGCACCACCTGCAGAGCACAGGGCATCATGGGTAATCTCAATACCAATACAATTCAAAAGGGCTTTACTGGCATGACCACAAGGCGTTATAACAGAACTTCTGAGGTCCGCCCAGCCCTGGGTTCTTTAAATCAAAGTTTTACCTTTCTCCTTAATGCAGCTATCCTGAGATCCTTTAACGGTAGAGGCATAGACTCTGCACGGTAACCTGTCTCTTATTATACTATAATATTTGACTTCAACCATATCTGTGTCTGTGTTTTTATTGATTCCTCTTTGTCTTAATCTTTAATGTTGTGACCGTTACATCGGATCCACGACTTGTTTTCATTCAGTGGTAGAAACAGACTTGTGGTGCGTTCAATGCCCCCTGTAAACGCCGCTCACCTCCTTGTGTGAATCTTTGTGCGCCTCCAGCGTCTTCATGATGGTGAGCTCTGCGTAGTTCTTGAAACGCCCCGGCTGGTTCCTCAGGATCTCCTTCATGACTCGGAGAGCCAGAGCCCGGATCGTGTGCTACAGGAAGAAGGACATTTCAAAATAAAAGCATCATACTTAACATCCGTCTCGAGTTACCCTGGAGACGGATACTCACTGTCTTGTCAAATGATCATATAATCATTGATCAGTTTCTCTCACTCACGTCTTTGTCCCCCAGCGTCTCCAGCAGCAGCAGCAACATGGTTTTGAAATGTTCCTCCCAGACCACCATACTGTCCTCTCGGGACACTTTGAGGAGCTCCAGCAGGGTCCCCCTCCTCTCCTCTAGGCCCCGCCTCTTCTCCTCTTGGCCTCGCCCCCTCTCCTCTTGGCCCCGCCTTTCCTCCGCCTGGCCAATAGAAAGCTCCTTCAGAAGATCCCCCACCAGCTGCAGCTGCTCCGCGGGGACCACTAAAAGAGGAAGAGGGTCCCATTAATAAACAAAAAAATACCTTTTACTCATCTGTGTTGTATTTGTTGCATTTTGGGGCTTTTATTTTGAAAAAGAAGTCTCATTCTGAACTTGCTATCATGATATAAAGGCTTTTATTTTGAAAAACAAACAAACAGCTGCTCCGCGGGACCCACTAAAAGAGGAGGAGGGTCCCATTAATAAACAAAAAAATTACTTTGACTCTTGTTGTGTTGTATTGTTGCATTTGGGATTTTATTTTGAAAAACAAGCCTCATTCTGAGCTTGTTTTAATGATATGGTAAGCTTTTATTTTGAAAAAAAACATGAGCTACCTGTAATCATGGTATAGTTAAAGGAAGGGTCCACTCATTAGATAATTAATAAAAACTTCAGTATTTAGTGAAACATTATGTTTAAACCATACCCTGAAGAAATCAGCGATATTCCCCGGTAAATAATGATTTTATAGCTCTTTTTTATCAAAACCTGTATATTCCGTCAGGCAGCTGCCATTTTGGCCATTTTCAGTAGTCACATGATCCGAAAAACTAGGTCGTGACGTCATCTATGCGTTCACTTTGTAAACACACGAACAGCTCGCTCGACGAAAACATGGCGGAGTATTTGAGTTCGGACTCGTCAGCCGAGGAAGAAGTTTTGAGCAATGTGGAGAGATTGGATGGGGGAATTCAGCCATATAGGTTCGAGCCAAGTGGCCAGAACCGTCAGGAATCAGTGACGATGAGGATGACAGCACGGTGATCTTGCTGGAGACGATCCCTTTACTCGTGCAATTGATTTCGGGGGCGAGTAGGGAGACCTGTACATGAATGGTGTACTTGCAGTCGGTGTGTAGCCATGGACAATCCTCTGATGAACATATGTTGTCATGAGCTTGAAGAGCTTGAAGATAAACTGGTCACAGACGACTTGGATTGCATATGTTTACACAGGGAATTCGGCACTGTGGTGTTAGAAGAAGCTGTATTGAGAACAGCACTGGTTGCCATGAAGGATGTGAAACGCACCTCTTAGGTTGAACCAATAAATGAAAGGTGGGTACATTTGACGGGTACAGCCCTTTCTTCTTAGCATTATATACTTTACAATTAAAATTAACATATGCACAATATTTTTAAATTGTAGTGCCGATTGTCAAGCATGTCAAAAATGCAATGCCAAAAGAAAAGGCCTGATGATGATGATGATGATGATGATGATAAATCAATCGTGAATATTAAATAAGAAAAGCGTTCATTTCAGGCCAAACATCTTATTTGTTTAATTCATCATTAAAAAGTAATAATTTCATACATATTTCCTTAGATATACCGATATTTCACAGTGTAAATAATATACATATATTGCTACCACAGATTAATTATTATGGTGGCATGAAGTGGACATTTTTCTCAATGAACAGGTGAAAACAATCAAAATGCCCTAGAAACTAGCTGTGAGTATTTTGACAGAACTGAGACTGGCTGTTAAAAAGTCAAAATGAAACTTAGCTTATCTTGAAATATAATTTGTGATAGGAACACCTGTTCAATACGATAAAAAATATATCCTATTTGCAACAAAATACAATGAGGCATATTTCAATGGAATTGTGAGAACAATGGAGAGTAACTAGAGTCATTTTGTCCAAACGCATAGTTCACGTCACGTCCGGTAAAATAAGTCATGTGACTCGTCAAAATGGCGCCGCCCACAGGGTTGATGTTATTTCGGTAATTAATCAGCTTAAAATCACTGATAACGTCATCAGATTAAAAAAAATAAATAAAGACTGGCAGAGACTGGTCTGTTTTATCGTAGATAATTATTTAAAAATGCGTGTCATGAGCATTCCCTCCCTTTAATTGCCAAGGCTTTTATTTTCAAAAAACAAGCATAAACTTGAGCTTGCTGTCATAATTTAGTTATTTGCTTAGGCTTTTATTTTGAAAAACAAGCATCATTCTGAGCTTGCTTTAATAATATAGTAAGCTTCTAAGACTTTTATTTTGAAAAACAAGCATCATTCTGAGCTTGCTTTAATAATATAGTAAGCTTCTAAGGCTTTTATTTTGAAAAACAAGCATCATTCTGAGCTTGCTTTAATAATATAGTAAGCTTCTAAGACTTTTATTTTGAAAAACAAGCATCATTCTGAGCTTGCTTTAATAATATAGTAAGCTTCTAAGACTTTTATTTTGAAAAACAAGCATCATTCTGAGCTTGCAGTTATAATTTAGTTATTTGCTTAGGCTTTTATTTTGAAAAACAAGCATCATTCTGAGCTTGCTTTAATAATATAGTTAACTGCTTAGGCTTTTATTTTGAAAAACAAGCCTCATTCTAAACTGCCTGTAAGGGTACTGTTGTTGGGTGTTTTATTTTGAAAAACAAGCCTCATTCTAAGCTTGCTGTCATGATATAGTTAGCTGCTTATAGGCTTTTATTTTGAAATACAAGCCTCATTCTAAACTGCCTGTAAGGGTACTGTTGTTGGGTGTTTTATTAAAAAAACAGAGCACATACCTGGGAAGCTCTTGGGGCTCGTCTTGTTTTCCACACACTCCTGTCTGCTTCCTGCACAAAAAATGTTTGTATACACGGTGAAAACATGCATTAAAGATACAGTCACTTTTATTTTGAAAAGCCCAGACCTTTACTAATGGGTTTCATTTATAAAGCACTTCATATTTGACTTCAAATCCCGAAGTGCTACAAGCAGTGAGCATGAACAGTATAAAAAGCACACAACACGGCAGAGAGAATAAAAAGCAATAAAAAACAAAAATAAAATAAAAGGGTGGTAGTAAATAAAAGGTCTAGGGAAAGGCTCTATTGAACAGATGGGTTTTGAGGCCTTTTGTAAAAGCTTCCACGGTCTGTGGTGCTCTGATGTGGTCGGGGAGAGCATGTCAACAGGTCGGGCGCCGAAGAAGTTTGGTAGCGGTGCTTAGCAGCGAGGGCTAACAGCAACGGGACAGCTGGAAGGCTATCCCGTTGGTATACCTCACGTCCGGGAATGAAACGGAGGCTTGGGAGTCCGCCTGCTATCACACTAGTAGCGGGAGAGAGGCAAGCAGTCAGCCGGATAGTCGGCGAATTTGGGCGATACAGCAGGTGAGTCCCGACAGCCGTCAGGTCCAAAACCGTCAATAATCACGAGGTTTAAGATATAAAAACTCTTGTTGAACAGAGTAAAAGTTTAGCCATGTACCTATAGCTTAAAAGCAGATACAAACGGAGGCGTAGGAGAAGCGGCGAACAAACAAGCGCCAGCGTCCTCCCGTCATACTGTAAGTATACCATGCCTCTTAGGGTGTTTTATTTTGAAATTTAAAACTAAAGTAAGATTTTAAATGCATTCTTGACTTTTTAATTGCAACAGATAATTAACAGAATAAGGTTTGGCGTCCCACCGTCGTCCTCCATCGCTCCGATGCTGTCGCAGTAGTTGAACGGGTTGTAGTCTCTGAAGCGGGGGCCACAGAAGGAGCGTGGGGGGGGCGTGTTCAGCAGAGACGTCTTATTGTCCAGCGCCGTGCGGCCCCCCCCCAAAACCTCAGAGTCTGGGGACAATCCAACACCTCCCTGCAGACACACAGAAGAAAAAACGCCATTTATTTTGGGGGGAAATTGGGTTTTTCTAGTACTAATTTCCAATAAATAAATAACATTTTTGTGTGTATGAGTGGAGAAAGTAGTCTGTATATGGACTGGTCGATAGCTGCTTTCCTCCTGAAGACAGCAGTATTTAAACAGTATATAAACACTACTTTAAAGGTATTTAAACGGTGTTTTAACAGTATTTTAAAGGTATATAAACAGTATTTTAAGGGTATTTAAACTATTAAAACAGTATTTTAAGTTATCTCAAGGGTTATTTCTGGGCTCCATGCTCCTCCTCCCCCACCTTAGTGTCCCTCCGGGGCTCCGTCAGCTCCTCCTGGCTGCGGAAGCTGAAGTTCTGGATCGCCTCAGTGACGCCTCGCAGAGACGAGAAGATCTCCTCAGCGTTCAAGATCTCACTGTCCAGATCCAGCAGGCTGCAGGGAGAGGAGCAGCTGTATTAAAGAGACACTTCATCCTTTACCTTTTAGATACGACTACATCGGTGCCAACAAATCCACACGGAGCAGCAGCACCCACTTTAGGATCCACAGAATGATCTACACCTGTGCTGCTGATGCACTAAAGCAGATCGTCTGTTAACACAACTGTGTCCGTCAACAGTATATAATGTTCTGTTGTGGAACCTGTGAGCAAACATTGGGCCTCATGCAGGGAGGAGATGAAGATGTGTTCCCTGTGTGTCCCTTCAGAGTCACAAGTGGTCCAGAGCTCTCTTGAACTTTACAGTATATCTTGTTTTCATACTCCACTATGGAGTTACCTGGGAGAGAGACCCCCCGGGGAGCAGTTTGTGGGGGAGGTGAGGGGGCGAGGGGGGGTCCGGCCTGCAGGGGAACCAGAGGACACCTGCAGAGAGACAATACAGAGAAACACTGCTTCACACACACTTTTTAAACACTGTGAGGTATTAAATATGTGTTATTATCATAAATATGAGTGTGTGTGTGTGTGTGTGTGTGTGTGTGTGTGTGTGTGTGTGTGTGTGTGTGTGTGTGTGTGTGTGTGTGTGTGTGTGTGTGTGTGTGTGTGTGTGTGTGTGTGTGTGTGTGTGTGTGTGTGTGTGTGTGTGTGTGTGTGTCCTCACCATGCTGCTCCTCAGGTGGTTGTGTAACAGTCTGGTCGTTCCGTCCTGGAAAGTTTTGGGCAGAGCGCCGAGCAGCATGGTGAACTCAGGAGTGTTCAGCTCAAAGAGACAGATCAGCACCACCTGAGCAGCCTGTAACACACACACACACACACACACACACACACACACACACACTAGAGTAAAGGTCTGCAGCAGAGTGTCCTGTGAGCGCAGCATTTTAAACATCACAGCATCATCTTCATTTCATTATGGAAAGTTAAAATTGATTATGATTAATATTTTAGGACACACACACACACACACACACACACACACACACACACACACACACACACACACACACACACACACACACACACACACACACACACACACACACACACACACACACACACACACACACACACACACACACACACGAATAGATACAGACCCCGTCTTAAATACGTGAGAAACGTTAACAGTTTGTTGCAGGGAGCGTGCAGCATGTCCATTCAAAGTAAAAGAAAAAAGGTTAGACAAGCGTTTGATTTTTTCTGTTAGATTTTGAGTCTTTCAATGGGATGCGTTAGACTTGTCTCTGAGTTAGAGTTTCTCATGCTGTCGGTGGACTCTGTTTAAACTACATTTAAACTATTTAAAGGGTTATTTCTGGGCTCCATGCTCCTCCTCAGGCTCAGTTAGACTCGTCTCTCTGGCTTTGTTAGCCCTGTCTTGTTAGAGGAGTTTTTCTCATGCTGTGGTGGAGCTCTACCTGTTTACACCTGTCCTCCAGGTGTGTCCCCCCCACGGTGCTGGGTGGACCTGAGACCTCCTCCCCCCCCCAGCTGTGGAGGGTCTGGGGGTGCCGTGGTAAAAAAAAGTGTGAAAAATAAAGAAAGAAACAAAGGATGGCGTGGAAAAGACTCGTAAAATAAAGCCGTCCCATAATTCCTTGCAGCTGCAAAGGAGCCTCCAGACCAGCAGATTTGAGTCATCTAAGTAAATCTATGAAAATAGTTCTATGATATAACAATTAGTATCATCCATAAATGGGCCAGTTCTTAACAGGTCTTTTTTCAAAGTCACCCCACAGCATAGAGTGGTGCAGTGACGCGTCCTAAAACCCTGCAGGAAGCGGCTGGTTCCCGCGACAAAAACGCAACGGGATTTCTCCAGAGGATTTTGGAAAATGGCTCGAAATAAGGTCTGTGGAAAACGAACCTGTTTGATAAATGCACATTTTGTTCAGCCGGATAAATCTCCACATGTCTACCCTACTTTTATAATGTTTGAATCATAAATCTAATGGCCAGAAGCAAAATGCTAACGTTATGCTATAAAGGAACTACAGGCGAGTCCAGCAGCACGACTTCAACGTCACGCCAACTCAAGATCCATATTCAAACATACAGATTCTAAATGGAACGAGTTGAAGCGTTTGTTGGAACACTTTGCAGGAGGCAGGTACTTGCTCTCAAGCAGAACAGAAACAAACTTAGAGGAGTGTTTACGTGTTCGGCGTAATGACGTACAACGTCCTCCACGACTTCTGTAGTCCTGTTCAGCCACTTGGTAACAACCATCGTTTCTCAGACACGTCAACTCTTCAGAAATCCCCAGTGGGGTCACTGCTGATGGATTTAATGTCCTAGAACAAAACGTGATCCGTCTCTTCAATGTGTCTCAACCACAGACCTTATTTCAGCTATTTTCCAAAACCCTATGGAGAGATCCCATTGGCTCTGAGACGAGGGAACAGGAAGTGGTGAAATGCTGACTCACTTCCTGGTTTTAGGACTCATTCCTGCACCACTCTATATACACTTGTTTCATTCCATTTAAAGTGGAAATACGAAACTTTTCTATCCTAGCATTTCTTTGTGGTAAAATTGTTGCCCTGACAACCAGATCCCGTTTGGTTTTAGTTAGGTTTCGTTATTTAATGATCTCATAGTATTTTATTGACTTGATTCTTTAGTACTCCTGTCCTAGTCTCGATGTGTTCCAATGTGTTTCATTGTGAGTATGTTGTGGTCTTATTGTGTATGTCAAAGGTGTAGATGTACCTTGCGTACGTCGGAGCTCTTGGGCTCTGTGGTCCAGGTGATGATCCGAGAAACGGCGAGTCGTGTTTCGCTGGAGTTAGAGAAGTCTGCGGGATCCATCAGCTGAGAGAGAGCCTGAACGTAGCGCAGGATGGCCACCTTCACCTTCAGGTTGGGGGTCTGCGTCTGATCCACGATGAACCGCATCAGGATGTTGAACTGCGTCTCGTACGGGAACGACTCCCTGCACACACACACACACACACAAACACACACACACACACACACACCCACACACACACACACACACACACACACACAAACACACACACACACACACACACACACACACACACACACACACACACACACACACACACACACACACACACACACACACACACACACACACACACACACACACACACACACACACACACACACACACACACACACACACACACACCTGTTTGTGTTGGGAAATGATTTATCTAATATATCATATTCCATTTACTTGTATATAGACTCTCCTTGCACTATTTGTATTTTATTTGTATTTTTTGCACATTTAGGATGCATCAGGATACGTATTGAAGGTGTTAAAAGTTGTACAAAATAAAAGCCTTTCAAAGTAAAAGTCCTGCGAAATAATGTGTGTGTGTGGTGTGTGTGTGTGTGTGTGTGTGTTGTGTGTGTGTGTGTGTGTGTGTGTGTGTGTGTGTGTGTGTGTGTGTGTGTGTGTACCTGGTGACGTCCAGCGCCCGCTGCACTTTGGCCTGAACGGAGCCCAGTAGCTCCGCCCCCATCTTCTTCAGCAGCTGAGTGAGCAGAACGAAGATCCAGTCCTGCAGATCGTCTCTGTGCAGGAGCACGAAGTCCACCAAGGTCTCCAGGAACATGCTGAACACCTGGGGAGAAACAGGGAGGGCAAGAGCACATCCTTAACTCAGGTAGAGAGGGCAAGAGTACATCCTTTACTCAGGTAGAGAGGGCAAGAGTACATCCTTTACTCAGGTAGAGAGGGCAAGAGCACATCCTTTACTCAGGTAGAGAGGGCAAGAGTACATCCTTTACTCAGGGAGAGAGGGCAAGAGTACATCCTTTACTCAGGTAGAGAGGGCAAGAGTACATCCTTTACTCAGGTAGAGAGGGCAAGAGTACATCCTTTACTCAGGTAGAGAGGGCAAGAGTACATCCTTTACTCAGGTAGAGAGGGCAAGAGCACATCCTTTACTCAGGTAGAGAGGGCAAGAGTACATCCTTTACTCAGGGAGAGAGGGCAAGAGTACATCCTTTACTCAGGTAGAGAGGGCAAGAGTACATCCTTTACTCAGGTAGAGAGGGCAAGAGTACATCCTTTACTCAGGTAGAGAGGGCAAGAGTACATCCTTTACTCAGGTAGAGAGGGCAGGAGTACATCCTTTACTCAGGTAGAGAGGGCAGGAGTACATCCTTTACTCAGGTAGAGAGGGCAAGAGTACATCCTTTACTCAGGTAGAGAGGGCAAGAGTACATCCTTTACTCACGGAGAGAGGGCAAGAGCACATCCTTTACTCACAGAGAGAGGGCAAGAGCACATCCTTTACTCAGGTAGAGAGGGCAAGAGTACATCCTTTACTCAGGTAGAGAGGGCAAGAGTACATCCTTTACTCAGGTAGAGAGGGCAAGAGTACATCCTTTACTCAGGGAGAGAGGGCAAGAGTACATCCTTTACTCAGGGAGAGAGGGCAGGAGTACATCCTTTACTCAGGTAGAGAGGGCAGGAGTACATCCTTTACTCAGGTAGAGAGGGCAAGAGTACATCCTTTACTCAGGTAGAGAGGGCAAGAGTACATCCTTTACTCAGGTAGAGAGGGCAAGAGTACATCCTTTACTCAGGGAGAGAGGTCAAGAGTACATCCTTTACTCAGGGAGAGAGGGCAAGAGTACATCCTTTACTCAGGGAGAGAGGGCAGGAGTACATCCTTTACTCAGGTAGAGAGGGCAGGAGTACATCCTTTACTCAGGTAGAGAGGGCAAGAGTACATCCTTTACTCAGGTAGAGAGGGCAAGAGTACATCCTTTACTCAGGTAGAGAGGGCAAGAGTACATCCTTTACTCAGGAGAGAGGTCAAGAGTACATCCTTTACTCAGGGAGAGAGGCAAGAGTACATCCTTTACTCAGGTAGAGAGGGCAAGAGTACATCCTTTACTCAGGGAGAGGGCAAGAGTAATCCTTTACTCAGGAGAGAGGGCAAGAGTACATCCTTTACTCAGGGAGAGAGGGCAGGAGTACATCCTTTACTCAGGTAGAGAGGGCAGGATACATCCTTTACTCAGGTAGAGAGGGCAAGAGTACATCCTTTACTCAGGTAGAGAGGGCAAGAGTACATCCTTTACTCAGGGAGAGAGGGCAAGAGTACATCCTTTACTCAGGTAGAGAGGGCAAGAGTACATCCTTTACTCAGGTAGAGAGGGCAAGAGTACATCCTTTACTCAGGTAGAGAGGGCAGGAGTACATCCTTTACTCAGGTAGAGAGGGCAAGAGTACATCCTTTACTCAGGGAGAGAGGGCAGGAGTACATCCTTTACTCAGGGAGAGAGGGCAAGAGTACATCCTTTACTCAGGTAGAGAGGGCAGGAGTACATCCTTTACTCAGGTAGAGAGGGCAAGAGTACATCCTTTACTCAGGGAGAGAGGGCAGGAGTACATCCTTTACTCAGGTAGAGAGGGCAAGAGCACATCCTTTACTCAGGTAGAGAGGGCAAGAGTACATCCTTTACTCAGGTAGAGAGGGCAAGAGTACATCCTTTACTCAGGTAGAGAGGGCAGGAGTACATCCTTTACTCAGGGAGAGAGGGCAAGAGTACATCCTTTACTCAGGGAGAGAGGGCAGGAGCACATCCTTTACTCAGGTAGAGAGGGCAGGAGTACATCCTTTACTCAGGTAGAGAGGGCAAGAGTACATCCTTTACTCAGGTAGAGAGGGCAGGAGTACATCCTTTACTCAGGTAGAGAGGGCAGGAGCACATCCTTTACTCAGGTAGAGAGGGCAAGAGCACATCCTTTACTCAGGTAGAGAGGGCAGGAGTACATCCTTTACTCAGGTAGAGAGGGCAAGAGTACATCCTTTACTCAGGGAGAGAGGGCAGGAGTACATCCTTTACTCAGGGAGAGAGGGCAAGAGTACATCCTTTACTCAGGGAGAGAGGGCAAGAGTACATCCTTTACTCAGGGAGAGAGGGCAGGAGTACATCCTTTACTCAGATAGATTATTTATACAGCACTTTTCACACATGCAGCTCAAAGTGCTTTACAAAATTACACCAAGGTAAACATAAACAACAAGAAATTCCCCTCAGATTATTTGTTAAGAACTTTAAAAGGTAAATCGAATCAAATCAAGTTTTATTTATAAAGCACATTTAAAAGCGATTTTTGGCCGAGCCAAATTGCTGTACATGTAATAAAAACACATTACTACAATCACAATAAAAGACAATAATTTACAACAGAAATATAAAAAACTCAGGGAATAGTCAGGAGTCGTGCTCCGCTCTGACTCGAAGGCCAGGGAGAAGAAGTGAGTCTTTAGTGAGGGTTTAAAAACCCCCAGGGTCTGGGCCGACCTCACATGGAGGGGCAGAGTGTTCCAGAGCCTGGGGCCAGCTGCTGCGAAGGCTCGGTGCCCTCGGGTTTTGAGCCTGGTCTTGGGCACTACCAGCAGCAGCTGGTCAGCAGACCTTAAAGCTCTGGGGTGTAGCGATGGAGGAGTTCTGCTATATAGGCCGGAGCCAGCCCATTCAGGGCTTTGAAAACAAATACAAGGAGTTTAAAATCAATTCTGAACCGAACTGGAAGCCGGTGCAGAGAGGCCAGAATTGGGGTGATGTGGTCACGCTTTTTGTGGCCAGTCAGAAGACGTGCAGCTGCGTTCTGCACTAGCTGCAGGCGTCTAATTGACACCTTGTCCATACCCACATACAGAGCGTTGCAGTAGTCCAGTCTCGAGGTAACAAGGCGTTAATAACCCTTTCTAGGTCTTTAAAAGATAAATAGGACTTGGTTTTGGCCAATAGTCTTATTTTAAAAAGCAGGATTTGACTACGGTGCTGACCTGCTTGTCGAATTTAAAAGTGCTAGTGAAGGTCACTCCAAGGTTCATGACAGAGGGGAGGATGTTTTCATTGAGAGAGCCCAGAATATCAACCGGAGAGGCTGGAGGTTGGGGTCCAAAAAAGGTGACCTCGGTCTTGCTCTCGTTGAGGTTGAGGAAGTTTTTGCTCAGCCAGGATTTGATCTCTGTCAAGCAGTCCATCAACGGCTGTAGTGAGTGGTTGACATTTGCTTTGAGAGGCAGATAGATCTGTACATCGTCGGCGTAGCAGTGGAAGGGAATATTGTGTTTAGTGAGAATTGAACCTAGGGGCAGTATGTACAGTAAAAAGAGGATGTTACATGCAGCAAAATATAACATTTTATTAGGTTAATAGACACAAGACGGTAAAAGGTATGATGATAAAATACGATAAATAATGGTTTAAAGTGAAGTACATTATGAAGGTGAGACAGCACTTACTCTCTGGAGTGTGTGTGTGTGTGTGTGTGTGAGTCCACAGCGGCGACGGGGCATGCAACAGAAGAACACACTCCGTTAGTCCTGCAGGTAATCAGTGCTTCATTCTGATTTGTTTAGGAGGATCTCACCTTGCTGTGAGGGTCTGCAAACATCCTGGTGAAGATCTCACAAAGCCTCTTCAGCTCCACCCGGCTGACGGAGGAAACGAGATTTAAGATAAGATGGGATTCACACAAGGTCAACATTTTTGTTTTACTTTTATGTATACACCATGACACCAAGTCAAATTCCTCGTACGTGTCAACCTACCTGGAAATAAACCTGATTCTGATTCTGAGCGTCCTCTGGCTGCATTATTTGTGATTCCTCGTGATATTTACAGGTGTTACTGTACGGTACTCTCACCTGAGCGTCCTCTGTCCTCTCAGGAGGTTCTGCAGGCCCAGCAGCCCCTCCTTCCTCTCGGTCCAGTTGGCGCTGGCGCAGTGGTTCAGGATCTCCGCCACGTCCTCCGTTTGCCGCAGGAAGCTCTGCGACCCGTTCCTGGAGCTGAAGGAGCGGTCGGAGCAGGCGGAGGACGCGTCGCTGTTAGCGTCGTCGTCAGAGTAGATCCCCGGGGACTCGAACCGTCTCCGGACCGGACGCCGCTGAGGGGGAGGGGGAAGGGTTACAGACAGCAAAGTGGAGAAAAGTGCAGACAGATGCTCTAGATCTCATAATGAGAGGGGAACAGCATGCAGATACAGAGACGACTTCAAATCAACATGAAGCTTAAGATAATTGCTAATGCTTTTGGGAAAATAGCATGCAGCTACTGACTCATGCAGCTACTGACTCATGCAGCTACTGACTCATGCAGCTACTGACTCATGCAGCTACAGACTCATGCAGCTACAGACTCATGCAGCTACTGACTCATGCAGCTACTGACTCATGCAGCTACAGACTCATGCAGCTACAGACTCATGCAGCTACTCATGCAGCTACTGACTCATGCAGCTACAGACTCCTGCAGCTACTGACTGAACTCATGCAGCTACTGACTCATGCAGCTACTGACTCATGCAGCTACAGACTCATGCAGCTACTGACTCATGCAGCTACAGACTCATGCAGCTAGACTCATGCAGCTACAGACATATGCAGCTAGACTCATGCAGCTACTGACTCATGCAGCTACTCATTCAGCTACTGACTCATGCAGCTACTGACTCATGCAGCTACTGACTCATGCAGCTACAGACTCATGCAGCTAGACTCATGCAGCTACTCATGCAGCTACAGACTGAACTCATGCAGCTACTCATGCAGCTACAGACTCATGCAGCTACTGACTCATGCAGCTACTGACTAATGCAGCTACAGACTCATGCAGCTACTCATGCAGCTACAGACTTAACTCATGCAGCTACTCATGCAGCTACTCATGCAGCTACAGACTGAACTCATGCAGCTACTCATGCAGCTACAGACTCATGCAGCTACAGACTCATGCAGCTACTCATGCAGCTACTGACTCATGCAGCTACTGACTCATGCAGCTACTGACTCATGCAGCTACTGACTCATGCAGCTACAGACTCATGCAGCTACAGACTCATGCAGCTACTCATGCAGCTACTGACTCATGCAGCTACAGACTCATGCAGCTACAGACTCATGCAGCTACAGAGTGAACTCATGCAGCTACTCATGCAGCTACAGACTGAACTCATGCAGCTACTCATGCAGCTACTGACTCATGCAGCTACTGACTCATGCAGCTACAGACTGAACTCATGCAGCTACTGACTCATGCAGCTACTGATGCAGCTACTGACTGAACTCATGCAGCTACTGACTCATGCAGCTACTCATGCAGCTACAGACTGAAGTCATGCAGCTACTCATGCAGCTACTGACTGAACTCATGCAGCTACTGACTCATGCAGCTACTCATGCAGCTACAGACTGAAGTCATGCAGCTACTCATGCAGCTACAGACTCATGCAGCTACAGACTCATGCAGCTACTGACTGAACTCATGCAGCTACTCATGCAGCTACAGACTCATGCAGCTACAGACTGAACTCATGCAGCTACTGACTGAACTCATGCAGCTACAGACTGAACTCATGCAGCTACAGACTGAACTCACGCTGCTACTCATGCAGCTACAGACTGAACTCATGCAGCTACTGACTGAGCTCATGCAGCTACAGACTGAACTCATGCAGCTACAGACTGAACTCATGCAGCTACAGACTGAACTCATGCAGCTACAGACTGAACTCATGCAGCTACTGACTGAGCTCATGCAGCTACAGACTGAGCTCATGCAGCTACAGACTGAACTCATGCAGCTACAGACTGAACTCATGCAGCTACTGACTGAACTCATGCAGCTACTTCTACAGAAACACTTCCAACAGAAACTGAGAGGAGGGATTCTGCAGCAGCACTGGCTCCCAGCATGCACCTCTTCATGCATGTTTAGATCATAAAGGTTCTCTGCATGCAGACACGGAGAGGACGAGGTTTATCTGTACCTTATTCCTGGAGTCTCCTAAAAGCTGAGTGTTCAGAGAGAGAGGACAGAGTGTTACTGCAGCACTCTTTACATATTACTCTTTATTTCTGATTAAAGGAGATCTGGGGCCGTTGAAAACAAAAACAGTGGATCCTTGTTGGGTTTTTAAATGTTGGTTATCGTCTGAACATAAGAAACTATATAGAGAATATGATAAGAACCAAGCATACCATAGAAGAGTAATTTGATGGTATTTTTAAGCCATTTTTAAGTTTTACATGGTAGATAAATGTTTATTTAAGTCGTTTCTGTTATTGTACTTTACTCAGTATAGAGTACTTTATTTACATGCCACTTTATACTCCCACTCCGCTAAAACTAAGAGAAATTGTAAGAAAATTGAAAACAGAAAATAGTTAATATTCTATTGAAGAATTAATTAATCAAGCAACAATAAACATTTTAGTAATTTTTCTCATATGTCTATTTTTTATTTTAGATTTTTCTGCATTAGATATTTTATTTCTTTAAGTACATTTTTCAGATATTTTGTTTTTGTTTATGACATTTTGTCACTCACTCACTCACTCACTCACTCACTCACTCACTCACTCACTCACTCACTCACTCACTCACTCACTCACTCACTCACTCACTCACTCACTCACTCACTCACTCACTCACTCACTCACTCACTCACTCACTCAAGATGTTCATATGTTTTTAAATATATATATTTCTCAGATGTTACCAGAGCGTCGGCGACGGCCTCCTCCACCTCGCTGCCGGTGTTCAGGACCTTCATGGCGTTAACGGACGCCGACATCCGAGCCTGATGGGCGAGCCGGTCTGAGGACGAAAAGGTCATCAATAATATTTTAAATAAATGCTCTCTATCGCTGAGCATTTTACAACATTAAAAAAACATGTGTAGGTGGCAAAGAAAGCTCAAATGCACGGTATGAATAACCAAAAGACAACGGAAAGAATATTCTGGTGACAAAACGGAGCAGAGAGCACGCAGTGGGAGATTTAAAATAAATACAAATATACATGAGGTACAACAACAAAGGTGCATCGCATTGCATAGAAACAAATATTCACAAAAAGCCCTTCAAAATAAAAGTTGTGCAAAATAAAATACCTTGCAAAAATAAAAAACTCTGCAAATTGAACATATGGCAAAAATAATAGCCCTTCAAAAATAAAAGTTGTGCAAAATAAGTCCCTTTCAAAATAAAGCTCCTTCAAAATAAAAGCCCTTCAAAATGAAAGTTGTGCAAAATAAAAGTCCTGCAAAATAAAAGCCCTTCAAAATAAAAGCCCTAGAAAATAAAAACCTTTCAAAATAAAAGCCCTGCAAAATAAAAGTTGTGCAAAATAAATGCCTTTCAAAGTAAAAGTTCTGCAAAGTAAAAGCCTTTCAAAATAAAAGCCCTGCCAAATAAATTCCCGCAAATTAAAAACCTTGCCAAAATAAAAGCCTTGCAAATTGAACATATTGCAAAAATAAAAGCCTTGCAAGTTAAAAGCCCTTCAAAATAAAAGTTGTGCAAAAATAAAAGCCCTTCAAAATAATATAATCCTGATCAAATAAATGCATTTGCTGATGATAATGTCCTCCTCTCAGAGCTGGATGGATTAGGACCATGCAGAGGAACTCTCAGTCAGACAGACAGATTTCATTACGCAGAATAAGAGGCTGTAAATATATATTATATTTCAATCTGTCTGACTGAGTTGTGTGCTCCTGAAGCCTCGTCACCTGAATATCCCTCCGCAGAGGAAAGAGCGCTGGTGGAGCGGGAGTGACGTCGAGTCGCTGCAGGAAGTTACAGAACACACACAGAGGACACACACACAGAACACACACCTGCCTTATTATCATCAGAGGTGTGAGAATAAAGGAACACACACCTGCCTTATTATCATCAGAGGTGTTAAAGGAACACACACCTGCCTTATTATCATCAGAGGTGTGAGAATAAAGGAACACACACCTGCCTTATTATCATCAGAGGTGGGAGAATAAAGGAACACACACCTGCCTTATTATCATCAGAGGTGTTAAAGGAACACACACCTGCCTTATTATCATCAGAGGTGTTAAAGGAACACACACCTGCCTTATTATCATCAGAGGTGTGAGAATAAAGGAACACACACCTGCCTTATTATCATCAGAGGTGTTAAAGGAACACACACCTGCCTTATTATCATCAGAGGTGTGAGAATAAAGGAACACACACCTGCCTTATTATCATCAGAGGTGTTAGAATAAAGACTGATCAGCTGACAGATACAGAGCATGCAGAGAATCAGAGGGAGGATCAGAACAGGATAAAGGCCGTCACATTAACTGTACATATATTGCTTTAAAGGTCGCCTATTATACTGTTCTTCATCAATATATTACAGGTCAAAACATGTGCTGATTCTCTGTCGTTACTTTAGATGAAAATAAGGAGCCCCTCCCCACGCCCCTCTGAGAGAGATTTGGTTAAAAAGAACACAATGGTGCTCTAGAGGAGATTCAGGTGATAAGGTGGGGGGGGGGTTACCTTGGTTGCTGATTGGCTAATGGTTACACAAGGTTGACATCATAAAGTCGCCAAAATCTGATCAGCACATTTTCAGACAGGTTTTTATAGAAATGGATCAGGACAAAAAGAGAGAGGGTCTTTGTTCCTGAAACTTTCAGAATCTCTTTCCACAGAGGGGACACATGTTGATGTAGAAGAGACATGTGTCCCCTCTGTGTAAAGAGAGAGTCTCTTTACACAGAGGGGACACATGTTGATGTAGAAGAGACATGAAGAAGAGGGGACACATGTTGATGTAGAAGAGACATGAAGAAGAGGGGACACATGTTGATGTAGAAGAGACATGAAGAAGAGGATTTTGCACAATAGGTGACCTTTAATTAAACTCATGTGGACGGACGCCAGTGGTGACAGAAGTCCCTGGGATCAGTGCTCTCCCTCCTAGTTTGGGGAGGTTTTTAAGGGTCTTTGGGGGGGGGTGTTTGGTACTCACCCAGGGGGGAGAACCCCCGGGCGGGGCTGGTGTCTCGGCTGGTCTCTCGGCTGCAGCCCTGACTCATGCTGGGTCGAGGGATCCTGCTCTGGGCTGGGGGGTTAGGGTGAGGGTGGGGGGGGGGTCAGAGAGACAAGACAGGAAGCAGCGAGAGGGGAGCGTTTAGCCTGTAGCACATGCAGCCACACACACACACCTGCAGAGAGTTAGTGAAGAGAGTCTGCAGGTACAGGGGGGGGAAGAGGGTGGTGTTGTATAAAGGGGGCGGGGCATCTCTTTGGAGGTCAACCTTTAAAACTCACTTCCTGTGACCTGCAGCTCTGATGAGACCTTCTTCATGTGAGGACTTTTAAATCACAATATTTTGAGTAAATAGTTTAATAACTCCTATATTGTGGTTTTACTTTACATATTTAGTGCAATATTATGGTTTAAAAGCTGTTTTTAGGGACTTGTTTTTAGGGACTTGTTTCCTGAGGGGAAATATAAAAATGTGAAAAAGTAAAACCTGGAGATATTAAATAATAAAAACACCCTTATATTCCAGATCACAGAGTGTTTCTCAGAGTGTTTCTGCTCACCTTTGGCGGCCCGGCTGGGGCTGGTCTCTCGGCTGCAGCCCTGGCTCCGGTGGCCTCGGGGTCGGAGGTCAATGAGGCCGGGGGGGGTGCTGCCGGCGAGGGGGGGGCCAGCGTTCAGCCGAGTGGTCCGAGGGCCGTATGTGGAGCTCAGCAAACGCCCGGGAGAGCCTGACCTGCTGCCGGCTGAAACACAGAGACACAGTTTAATAACAAAACAACTCTTTAAAAGGTCTCCTATTGTTCCTATACTGTTTCTCATCAATATATCACAGGTCTCAGATATATCCAGAGCCTGTCTCTGATTGGCTGAAACACCAAACAGATCATTGCAGCATCCCATAATCCCCTCTGCTTCAGCCCTGTTTCCAAAGTGCTGATTCTCTGTCTGTTACTTTAGATGAAAATAAGGAGCCCCTCTGAGAGAGATTTGGTTACAAAGAACTCAATGGTGCTCTAAGAGGTGCCCCCCCCCCCCCCCCCCAGCAGTTTCACTTTGAGTTAGTGTGTTTTATTTAAGATAAGGAAACATGGAGATCTGCTCACGCTGAGACTGGGATGAGATTTTCCCGCGGCTCCGCCCCCGGCTGTCCGTCACACAGGAACCGTTCCCTGAGGTCGTTCTCCGGGTCCGAACGCGACCTGACGGAGAAACACAAACAGGGAACAAATCAGCGTCTCTAAAGTCGATTTAAAATAAAACACTGGACAGTTTTTACACACATGCAGAAACAGAGGGAAATGTGACGGACAGATATGAAACGGGGACTGGTATTTCTCTAAAACACCTCAACAAAACATATGAGTGAACCGAAGAGGATACACCATCTGTTTTAAAACCCACCAGCTGACACCAATGGAGCCAAATTGATTAAAAAAACCTTCTTGAAATCGACTTTAAATGATCCAGGGCTTTTGTTTCTACGGGACAGTACACCATGCGCAGACACACAGTCCATGCTTTGACAGATGACATCACTGATGACATCACTGATGACATCACTGATGACATCACTACAGTACTGATGTGTGTGTTAAACACAGCTTACCGTCTGCACTCACAGACGAGCAGCCGTCTGACAGAGGAGAGACAACAGGGTCAACTTTACCTAAATGCTAAGCAAAATGTGTTCAAGCTCATTTCCCCTGCAGAGATAGCACACTGTCTGTAGTCATAGTGTCTGTAGTCATACTGTCTGTAGTCATAGTGTCTGTAGTCATAGTGTCTGTAGTCATACTGTCTGTAGTCATAGTGTCTGCAGTCATAGTGTCTGTAGTCATACTGTCTGTAGTCATAGTGTCTGTAGTCATAGTGTCTGTAGTCATACTGTTTGTAGTCATAGTGTTTGTAGTCATACTGTCTGTAGTCATAGTGTCTGTAGTCATAGTGTTTGTAGTCATACTGTCTGTAGTCATAGTGTTTGTAGTCATAGTGTCTTTAGTCATAGTGTCTGTAGTCATAGTGTCTGTAGTCATACTGTCTGTAGTCATAGTGTCTGTAGTCATAGTGTCTGTAGACATAGTGTCTGTAGTCATACTGTTTGTAGTCATAGTGTTTCTAGTCATACTGTCTGTAGTCATAGTGTCTGTAGTCATAGTGTCTGTAGTCATAGTGTCTGTAGTCATACTGTCTGTAGTCATAGTGTCTGTAGTCATAGTGTTTGTAGTCATAGTGTTTGTAGTCATACTGTCTGTAGTCATAGTGTCTGTAGTCATACTGTTTGTAGTCATAGTGTCTGTAGTCATAGTGTCTGTAGTCATACTGTTTGTAGTCATAGTGTCTGTAGTCATAGTGTTTGTAGTCATACTGTCTGTAGTCATAGTGTCTGTAGTCATACTGTCTGTAGTCATAGTGTCTGTAGTCATAGTGTTTGTAGTCATAGTGTCTGTAGTCATACTGTCTGTAGTCATAGTGTTTGTAGTCATACTGTCTTTAGTCATAGTGTCTGTAGTCATACTGTTTGTAGTCATAGTGTTTGTAGTCATAGTGTCTAGTCATAGTGTTTGTAGTCATACTGTCTGTAGTCATAGTGTCTGTAGTCATAGTGTCTGTAGTCATAGTGTCTGTAGTCATAGTGTTTGTAGTCATAGTGTCTGTAGTCATACTGTCTGTAGTCATAGTGTTAGTAGTCAGTGTTTGTAGTCATAGTGTTTGTAGTCATACTGTCTGTAGACATAGTGTCTGTAGTCATAGTGTCAGTAGTCATACTGTCTGTAGTCATAGTGTCTGTAGTCATACTGTTTGTAGTCATAGTGTTTGTAGTCATACTGTCTGTAGTCATAGTGTCTGTAGTCATAGTGTCTGTAGTCATAGTGTTTGTAGTCATAGCGTTTGTAGTCATACTGTCTGTAGTCATAGTGTCTGTAGTCATACTGTTTGTAGTCATAGTGTCTGTAGTCATAGTGTCTGTAGTCATACTGTTTGTAGTCATAGTGTCTGTAGTCATAGTGTTTGTAGTCATACTGTCTGTAGTCATAGTGTTTGTAGTCATACTGTCTGTAGTCATAGTGTCTGTAGTCATACTGTTTGTAGTCATAGTGTCTGTAGTCATAGTGTTTGTAGTCATAGTGTCTGTAGTCATACTGTCTGTAGTCATAGTGTTTGTAGTCATACTGTCTGTAGTCATAGTGTCTGTAGTCATACTGTTTGTAGTCATAGTGTTTGTAGTCATAGTGTCTAGTCATAGTGTTTGTAGTCATACTGTCTGTAGTCATAGTGTCTGTAGTCATAGTGTCTGTAGTCATACTGTCTGTAGTCATCCTGTTTGTAGTCATAGTTTTAGTAGTCATACTGTTTGTAGTCATACTGTCTGTAGTCATAGTGTTTGTAGTCATACTGTCTGTAGTCATAGTGTTAGTAGTCATACTGTTTGTAGTCATACTGTCTGTAGTCATACTGTCTGTAGACATAGTGTCTGTAGTCATAGTGTCTGTAGTCATAGTGTTTGTAGTCATAGTGTTTGTAGTCATAGTGTCTGTAGTCATAGTGTCTGTAGACATAGTGTCTGTAGTCATAGTGTCTGTAGTCATAGTGTTGTAGTCATAGTGTCTGTAGTCATACTGTCTGTAGACATAGTGTCTGTAGTCATAGTGTTTTTAGTCATAGTGTTTGTAGTCATAGTGTCTGTAGTCATAGTGTCTGTAGTCATAGTGTCTGTAGACATAGTGTCTGTAGTCATAGTGTTAGTAGTCATAGTGTTTGTAGTCATAGTGTCTGTAGTCATAGTGTCTGTAGACATAGTGTCTGTAGTCATAGTGTTAGTAGTCATACTGTCTGTAGACATAGTGTCTGTAGTCATAGTGTTTGTAGTAATAGTGTCTGTAGTCATACTGTCTGTAGTCATAGTGTTAGTAGTCATAGTGTTTGTAGTCATAGTGTTTGTAGTCATACTGTCTGTAGACATAGTGTCTGTAGTCATAGTGTCTGTAGTCATAGTGTCAGTAGTCATACTGTCTGTAGTCATAGTGTCTGTAGTCATACTGTCTGTAGTCATAGTGTCTGTAGTCATAGTGTCTGTAGTCATAGTGTTTGTAGTCATAGTGTCTGTAGTCATACTGTTTGTAGTCATAGTGTTTGTAGTCATAGTGTTTGTAGTCATACTGTCTGTAGACATAGTGTCTGTAGTCATAGTGTCTGTAGTCATAGTGTCAGTAGTCATAGTGTTTGTAGTCATACTGTCTGTAGTCATAGTGTCTGTAGTCATAGTGTTTGTAGTCATAGTGTTTGTAGTCATACTGTTTGTAGTCATACTGTCTGTAGTCATAGTGTTTGTAGTCATAGTGTTTGTAGTCATAGTGTCTGTAGTCATACTGTTTGTAGTCATAGTGTTTGTAGTCATACTGTCTGTAGTCATAGTGTCTGTAGTCATAGTGTTTGTAGTCATAGTGTTTGTAGTCATAATGTTTGTAGTCATAGTGTCTGTAGTCATAGTGTTTGTAGTCATAGTGTTTGTAGTCAGTTTGTAGTCATAGTGTTTGTAGTCATACTGTTTGTAGTCATACTGTTTGTAGTCATAGTGTTTGTAGTCATAGTGTTTGTAGTCATAGTGTCTGTAGTCATAGTGTTTGTAGTCATACTGTTTGTAGTCATAGTGTTTGTAGTCATAGTGTTTGTAGTCATACTGTTTGTAGTCATACTGTTTGTAGTCAGTTTGTAGTCATAGTGTCTGTAGTCATAGTGTTAGTAGTCATACTGTTTGTAGTCATACTGTTTGTAGTCATAGTGTTTGTAGTCATAGTGTCTGTAGTCATAGTGTTTGTAGTCATAGTGTTTGTAGTCATAGTGTTAGTAGTCATACTGTTTGTAGTCATACTGTTTGTAGTCATACTGTTTGTAGTCATAGTGTCTGTAGTCATAGTGTTTGTAGTCATACTGTTTGTAGTCATAGTGTTTGTAGTCATAGTGTCTGTAGTCATAGTGTCTGTAGTCATACTGTTTGTAGTCATACTGTTAGTAGTCATAGTGTTTGTAGTCATAGCGTTTGTAGTCATACTGTTAGTAGTCATAGTGTTTGTAGTCATAGTGTTTGTAGTCATACTGTTTGTAGTCATAGTGTTTGTAGTCAGTTTGTAGTCATAGTGTTTGTAGTCATACTGTTTGTAGTCATACTATTTGTAGTCATACTGTTAGTAGTCATAGTGTTTGTAGTCATAGTGTTTGTAGTCATACTGTTAGTAGTCATAGTGTTTGTAGTCATAGTGTTTGTAGTCATACTGTTTGTAGTCAGTTTGTAGTCATAGTGTTTGTAGTCATAGTGTCTGTAGTCATAGTGTTTGTAGTCATACTGTTTGTAGTCAGTTTGTAATCATAGTGTTTGTAGTCATACTGTTTGTAGTCAGTTTGTAGTCATAGTGTTTGTAGTGTTTGTAGTCATAGTGTTTGTAGTCATACTGTTTGTAGTCATAGTGTTAGTAGTCATAGTGTTTGTAGTCATAGTGTTTTAGTCATAGTGTTTGTAGTCATACTGTTTGTAGTCATAGTGTCTGTAGTCATAGTGTTTGTAGTCATAGTGTTTGTAGTCATAGTGTTTGTAGTCATACTGTTTGCAGCACAAGGGAAATGTAGTTTTTTCGTGGTGACTCTCACCCAGGGATGCGTAGGATCCGGGGGGGAGGGTGGAGGCGGAGCTAAAGGCTGACGGCACGGCGGGCATCCTGCGGGCGGAGGACGAGGCGGCGTTCACATCCACATCACTGCGAGACCGCTGGAGGGCGGGGGGGGGGGCGGGTACTGGAGGGCGACCGTGGGAGGCTTTGGCTGCAAGAGGGGAGAAAAGCAACGTTTAGAGAGGGGTTTTATTCCCCAAATAAATAATAAAATAAATAATAAATAAAATAAAATAAATAAAATAAATAAAATAAATAAAATAAATAATAAAATAAATAAAATAAATAATCAAATAAAATAAATAAAATAAATAAAATAAATAAAATAAATAAAATAAATAAAATAAATAAAATAAAAAATAAATAAATAAAATAAATAAAATAAATAAAATAAATAAAATAAATAAAATAAATAAAATAAATAAAATAAATAAAATAAAATAAATAAAATATTAAATAAATTAAATAAATTAAATACAAATAAATTAAATGTGACCTACTTCTTGTTGAGCCGCTTCCAAAAGTGTTTTTTACAGGCGGGGGTCGACTGTGGAGCCAAATGCATAAATAATAAAAATAAAAAAGGACAGTTGAATCAGAATCAGAATCAGGTTTATTGCCAGGTAGGTTCGCACATACTAGGAATTTGACTTGATGTCATGGTGCATACATAAAATATAAAAAACAAGATCTAATATAAAACACAAAATATTTTACACCGTAATAAAATACAGTTAAATAGCAGTACAAATTAAATAAAGCAGTAATTTACATGGAAATAGAATGCTATGAATGAGTTTTAGAATATAAACTATGAAATGTGAAATCAGAATATGTGCAGAAAGGAGTATGAACATTGTGTGCATTAATGTAATGCATATAGTCTATGATGTGGCAGAGGTAAAGTGTCAGCGGGGGGGCCG
This sequence comes from Dissostichus eleginoides, assembly GCA_031216635.1. Taxonomy (NCBI): domain Eukaryota; kingdom Metazoa; phylum Chordata; class Actinopteri; order Perciformes; family Nototheniidae; genus Dissostichus; species Dissostichus eleginoides. The sequence goes on along the minus strand of CM062287.1, from coordinate 12,523,248 downwards.
GGCCTTGTTTAAGAGGCCGGTAGCGGAGGGGAAGAAACTGTTCAGGTGGCGAGAGGTTCTGGTCCTGATGGAGCGCAGCCCAAAGAGAGTTAGTATATCAGTAAAGACTGAGGGGGGGGGCTCACCTGAGGCTCTCCTGGGAGGAGGAGGAGGATCGGTCGCTGGCAGGAAGTGATGTTCCGCTGTTCTCCCCCCCCCTCTGGTGCGCCTGCAGAGCTTTCTGATAGGACGCCTCCAGACTCTGGAACAGCTGATCCGCCTCCCGCCGGAAATGAGCCTGGTAACTCCAGTAGCACCTGCAGAGAAACATGTTAACGTCACGGTACTGTGTGCACACTTCCTGTTGGAGAGATATTGCATTTGTAGTAACAGGAGTCTTACTTTCTGGCCACGGATCGAGCCTCTGCGTCGGCATCGTGGATCCCTTTCTTTATCGTCTCCATTAAAACTGTCCCATGTCTGCAGAGAGAGGAATAAGAGGACAAAAAACATTGAATAAAGTTGTTTATGTACAAGGTAAACAAATTGACATTATCTGACATTAAGAGGTTTTCTCTCGCAAATCTAAAACATTATAATCCCACAGATTTCTTTATATTCCCTGGGATTATATATATACATTATATTTTGTTATAGTATATTTGTGATTAAATATCGTAAATTCACCACTTTATCTAGTTTTTTTAAGTATACTTGAAATAGTGGCTCTGCAGCAGCTCTACTCGACATTGAGAAACGGCCAGACACTCACACACACTCTCTCAAACACACACTCTCTCTCTCTCACACACACACACACACACTCTCACATATACTCTCAGACACACTCTGACAGCCTCACACACTCACACTCTCACACTCTCTCTCTCTCTCTCACACACACTCTCTCACACACACACACACACACACACACACACACACACACTTTCACACATACTTTCAGACACACTCTGACACTCACTCTCAGAGTCTCTCACATACACACTCTCACACATACACACTCTCACACTCTCTCTCACACACAGCTCCCTGGTGTCGGGGGGCAGAAGAAGATCAGACCCCGACCCGGTGTCATATTTCCTGATTGTGCAGCATGTCGTACTTCACCATTTTCTGCAAATACTGTATCTGTGCTCATCCCATAATATATAGATATGTATGATATAGTTTCCGTCACCTCTCCAGAGAGCTGCTCTGCCACTCCTGCAGCAGCTGCTCCAGGAACTCAAAGCAGCGCCTGCAACACAGAGGAGGACAAATTAAGGATGTATTGCTTTCTATTTCATTCTTAAAAAAGTCTGAGTGTCTCACCTTCTGACAGCCACAGATTTGCAGGTACAGTTGCTGGTGATGACGGGGATGAGACGCGGGTAGTGTGTGTGCTGCAAAACACAAGAACCTGCAGTCAACACCCTGGCATGGCATTAACACACTTTAATATGAATGAATGAAGTAAAGCGTGCTCGTACTTTGAGGATGAGGCGGATGGCGGCCGTGCCGGAGGACGCCATGATCTTGGCGCTGTTGGAGACCAGAGTGATGAGGATGGGCATGATGGCCTCCGCAGCGTGATCGAAACGACTCCCGAGGACCAGAGACAGGTGGCTGAACCAAACACACACTCACCTTTATTCATCAGCAACTACAGGAACTATATAAACAAAGAACTACAAGAACTACAAGACTATATAAATTAGGAAGTACAAGAGCTACAAACAGCCTAAAAAAGCAAAAACCCCAGCATGGTCTCCATTTGCTTCTCTTACCCCATGGTGAGGCAGGCCTCCCTCACCACCTGGGAGCGGAGGTCCTTGGCGGACAGTTTGAACGCCGCCTCCATCAGACGCAGCTGCTGAGGAAACGCATCGAAGTCTGAAGCGCCGGCCAGAAGCAGCGAGCGAACCTTCTTCAGCTGAGGAGACAAACAGAGAGTCAGGACTATGACTACAAGAACTACAAGAACTACAAGAACTACATCAAGAGAGTGAGGACCAGGAAACACCAAGACCCCGAGAACTACAAGAACTACAAGAACTACATCAAGAGAGTCAGGACCAGGAAACACCAAGACCCCGAGAACTACAAGAACTACAAGAACTACAAGAACTACATCAAGAGAGTCAGGACCAGGAAACACCAAGACCCCGAGAACTACAAGAACTACAAGAACTACAAGAACTACATCAAGAGAGTCAGGACCAGGAAACACCAAGACCCCGAGAACTACAAGAACTACAAGAACTACATCAAGAGAGTCAGGACCAGGAAACACCAAGACCCCGAGAACTACAAGAACTACAAGAACTACATCAAGAGAGTCAGGACCAGGAAACACCAAGACCCCGAGAACTACAAGAACTACAAGAACTACAAGAACTACATCAAGAGAGTCAGGACCAGGAAACACCAAGACCCGAGAACTACAAGAACTACAAGAACTACATCAAGAGTCAGGACCAGGAAACACCAAGACCCGAGAACTACAAGAACTACAAGAACTACATAGAACTACATAAAGAGAGTCAGGACCAGGAAACACCAAGACCCGAGAACTACAAGAACTACAAGAACTACAAGATACATCCAAGAGGTCAGGACCAGGAAACACCAAGACCCCGAGAACTACAAGAACTACAAGAACTACAAGAACTACATCAAGAGAGTCAGGACAGGAAACACCAAGACCCGAGAACTACAAGAACTACAAGAACTACATCAAGAGAGTCAGGACCAGGAAACACCAAGACCCCGAGAACTACAAGAACTACAAGAACTACAAGAACTACATAAAGAGAGTCAGGACCAGGAAACACCAAGACCCCGAGAACTACAAGAACTACAAGAACTACATCAAGAGAGTCAGGACCAGGAAACACCAAGACCCCGAGAACTACAAGAACTACAAGAACTACAAGAAATAAATCAAGAGAGTCAGGACCAGGAAACACCAAGACCCCGAGAACTACAAGAACTACATCAAGAGAGTCAGGACCAGGAAACACCAAGACCCCGAGAACTACAAGAACTACAAGAACTACAAGAACTACAAGAGCTACATCAAGAGAGTGAGGACCAGGAAACACATAACATAAAGAAGAGACGTACCGCGGCCACCCGGAGCTCCCAGTCCTTCTTATCGTCAGACAGGACGTCCCGGATCTTCGTCATGTTCTCCTCCACCTCCCTGTTGGAGTGGATCTGCAGGAGGACAGGAGGAAGCACACTTTAAAGAAGCTATCCTGTGTAGTTTACTGTGTTTGTTGTTGGACCAAAGACTCCTCACCTGCACCGTGGGGACGTCCTCGAAGGCCTGGATGAAATCCTCGTCATCCACCGCTCCAGCTGCAGAGCCGTCCCTCCCTGTTTTACACATTACAGTGGGTTTCTATATTAAATAATACAAATATGAACCCAGACGGTGCTTCCCTCCTTCTGTTTCCAAACGTCTCATTAGGCGAAAAAGGGTTGTGGGATATTCTTGATTTTCTTTTTTAAATTAATAAGCCTTTTCTCGTTCTTTCTGCACTTTCATTTCATGCCTTTTGTGCAGAGTGTATCTTACATAAAGATGCATAAATGAAAATGCATGAATAGATAAAATAAAGTGTCAATAAATAAGAATTCTAAACATAGAGATGAATCCAAAACGCCGAATTTAAATGAAAAAAGGTAGATTTAGTGAAATATAATAAATAGTAAACACGCATGACTTAAGGTGAAAAACACAAAGCTGCTTGTTTTGTACATGCGTGCATCGTTTTACCTGCATATTTAAAGCCATGGTGCACCAAACATGAGATGAAATGCAGATAAGGAGCGAGGGAAGTGGACAGAATGACCTCCCCTCGTTGCCACAGCTTCAGAAAAGTTTTTAAAATATGCCCCCAAAACAACCCCCTCCCCAACAGCATCAGATACAGATATATGTGGAGCCTCTGACCTGCAGACTTGCTGCTGGATCCGGTTCTCCTGAAGGAACCCATGCTCAGAGTCTTCTTCCCTCCTCTGGACGAGGAAGAGGAGCGGCCGCCGTCCCCCGAGTCATCGTCTTCGAAGGCTTTGTCTGGAGGAGGAAGAGCAGGTCGGGTCACATGGCTGAACAACGAGGGCTTCAGAGAGCCGAGGAGAAGCATCCGAACAATGTGCAGTCTCACATTCCTGGACTCACAGCTGACGGCTGTTTCTGCAGCTCAGAGTTTCAAAGTAAAGCTTCATAACGCACTTCTACATGCTTTTATTTTGAAAGATCTTTAAAGGCAGATGGGTTTTTAGCATATGTCCGTCCAAGGGGTCTAAAAGGTCCGTCATTGTCAAGTACAAGAACTACATCAACCAGCAAACCTTTATTCATTAAGAACTACAAGAACTAATGTCGCAGACGGTCTAAAAGGTCCCTCATTGTCAGGAATAATGAAGACAGAATATTGAGCAGAACCTCCGCACTGCATTTAAAAAAATATATAAAACATAAATAATACACACAACAAAGAGAGAGGGAGAGAGTCTCCTGTGGGACGATCGAGCGCCACGTGAGAGCAGGCAATCAATCCTCTTCCATTATTCACACACACACACACACACACACACACACACACACACACACACACACACACACACACACACACACACACACACACACACACACACACACACACACACACACACACACACACACACACACACACACACACACACACACACACACACACACACACACACACACACACACACTAAGTCATGTGCCATCAGGTTGCAGTTTTTCTCATCCCTTGCAGGGACAAAGAAACGGAGCAACGCCAACACGAGACTGTGTGTGTGTGTGTGTGTGTGTGTGTGTGTGTGTGTGTGTGTGTGTGTGTGTGTGTGTGTGTGTGTGCAGAAATGTCCTTAAAGGCTGGAGATGTTCTGCTTTTTCTCTGTGTTACATCATATTAAAATGAATATCTAAAATGTAAACACCTCGTACTTTAAGTAACATTTTTTAAAATATTTTCTGATATTTTCTAGCTGCTTCAATGCATAAACAAGTCATTTCTATAGTAAATAAAGCACTTTTTCATGCAGGAAATGCAGTTTTCAGGGTCTCAAACCGGGACACTTGTTGCTCATTAACATTAAAGTGCCGAACGAGACATTTCCAAATCGATAAGGTAGTAAACAATCTGCAGATTTAGCAATAATGAACAATTGATGGTTGCAGCGTTACAAATAAAGACTATGCATGCACCAAAATCAAGTATAAGCAGTCTCAATGCAACCTGAGTGTCCATGCATGCTCAGCTCTGCAGGTAGAGAGCGGAAGACACGAGTAGATGTTGAAAACAAAACATGGAATGATTTTCCTTTTCCTGCAGATTCACCATCATAAATCACAACAACCCCCACTACATCTCTGCTGTAATGAAAGCTTAACGCATGCAGGGTAAGAGCAGCAGCTTACAGGAGCACACACACACACACACACACACACACACACACACACACACACACACACACACACACACACACACACACACACACACACACACACACACACACACACACACACACACACACACACACACACACACACACACACACACACACACACACACACACACACACACACACACACACACACACACACGACGGGGGAGTGTCATCATGACTCAGGAGGGAGGGAGTCTATCTGTCAGGGTTTCTCTCACAGCAAGGTCACTGTTCATCACTGACAGTAACGAGCTTTAACAACTCAGATAAACACACAATAACTTAAAGGTCACCTATTAGGCTAAATGTCTGTTATATTGACCTCTCAACCTGTGCTCTGGTTCCTTCCCCTCACACAGGTTCAGGTTGAAGTGAACAGTCAAGAAATCTGTTTTCATGGGAAGATAACAGTCTCTGGTACACATACATTAATGTGTGGGTGATTCGACTCCTTAGTTTAAAAAGTATAAACATACCTTTTTTCATTTTAGATTGTCCTGTTCCATTTCCGCCTATGATCCATGTGTGTTGAGGTGTTAATATTATCTAAAAGGTATTGATGTAATCTTTGATGTGTTGTATGCTTTGCCTCTCTGTGAACACGCAGTCCTAATTTGATGACCTTCTGATCATTATTTCCAGAGATAGAGGGGATAAGGCCAACTCGGCCCCCTTCAGAGGAGCCTATTTTCGGTTATAAAATACCTGAAAAAAAACTTTAGCAGTAAAATATTTGAAAACAACTATCTGTTTCATAAACTGGACGTATTAAAGTCATGAAAAACCTAGCTGTGCTTTGTCCTACCTCGGGGAGGAGTATCTGAAAGCCTTTTTTAGGGGGGGTTCCTCAATTTACTGTTTCACTCTCAGCTGTAGAGACACTTCTATCCACAAGAGGGCGCTGTTTCCCACTCCTGTTTATCCTTTATATTAAACATGTGACATAAAAACCCATTTTCTGTCTGTAAAAAGTAGATTTGGACATTTAATGTAATATATAGTTCTCCCTGCAGTGAGTGAGCATTGATCAACCCTTACAGAAGGATGTGGTTTCCTGCTGTGTAAATGAACCCTGTGGTGCAGAAAACCCTCTCTTAAGTCTCTGCAGGCGTGTGGCGCAGGCGTGCAGAACTGATATGAAATACTCAGTGAATGCTCTTTAAAAACTCCTTTCCCTGCGTCTAAACCTTTATATATATACAGTCTATGGTCTAAACGCTTCTGAGAGAGGGTTTCTGTTTCTTCACGGCGCTCGTTATTCATTATTCATTTCTCTCCATCGGTGCAACCTAAGAGTCTCCGACCTGACAGCCCGAGTCAATCAAGTCAATTCGGGCTCTGAGAAACGTTACATTGAATGAACCCAAATTTAAGTGGGAGTAAGATTAATTGATTTATATTGAATAAGAAAAGCTATAATAGAACGACCTAATTCGTACAAAACGGCCTCAAATAGTAGAAATATTGTTCCAACGCCTTCAGGCTTGCAGGACCAAAGTATTTATAACTCAATGATCCCTTTGTTAGAGTCTCATCGCTGCAAGAGAGCAGTTTAAAACACATTTCATGGCTTCTAAAAAGGGTTGAATGTCTCTGCATCACTTTTATCTGTCGACTGCAAAGGTGTGTCTGCATGTCAAGAGAAGAGGCATCACATCAAGTTAGAATGACCGTTAACGGTGATTTAGACCCTGATAACAAGCACCTATCACGACGTCCACACCTGCGACACCAACGGGAACTATTCCTCAAACTATAACCACTATTTCTTCACCCAAATACCTCAACGTTTGGACGTATTCAGCAGGATCTCACGCCTCAACGATCACCCAATTAAGAGCAATTATCTAAAACACAGAGAGAGTTAACGAGACTTCCTGTTTGATACCTGCAGGCTTCACTCACCCAACGTTCCTCTGTGGAGAACAGCTGATAAACAGAGTCCTGACACACAGCTCACACCCAGCATCGTCTTGTGACAACAGCTGACACCACTCCTACAAAATAAGACACCACTCCTACAAAATAAGAGCCCTGGGCTGCAGTGAAAAGTCTTCCTTCCCTCTCTGTGTTTCCTTGATCTTTCTCCTCCTTACGCTTGATGCTCTCACCTGCTCAGGTGTACTGCTGCAACATTAACCGCATGTTCACCTCAGTCACCATTTCTGCTTGTATCCAGTTCAATAAACATTGCATGCGATACCGTCGTTTAAAATGCATAACCCTATCATAGAAAACTCCAACACTAAAAGCCAGGCTTCAAAATAAAAGCTCCGTGTTTTATTTTGAAAACAGAAAAAGGGGGATCTGGAGGCGTAGAAAAAGGCCGTATTGGATTCATGTTGACCAGGTGAAGCTCCTCCCTGCCTGTCAGATTATCTCTGAGATGGATTCATGTCGTCTCCTCACAGGAGGGGGTCTTGTGTTTTGAGTTTTAATCCCTGAGGTAAAGCTGAGCCTCGTGACCAGTCCCAAAACCAGTAAGCTGCTTATATAACTGGAGATCTGCAGGAATCTGAATCAGGTTGCATTTTAACTGAGGGACAGTGAACGCACCGCAGGAGTAACAGGTTTCTCACACACACACACACACACACACACACACACACACACACACACACACACACACACACACACACACACACACACACACACACACACACACACACACACACACACACACACACACACACAC
>CM062287.1:12392584-12510084 GCA_031216635.1 Dissostichus eleginoides | reverse complement strand
GAACATCTCTAAATCATACAGAGATACGGAGATGTATAAAAACATGTCTTTACTATGGCGCTCTCTGCTGGACACTGAGTGGTATTACAGCAGCAGCTCGATAGAGACATACTGACATGTGGTAAATACAGATGTGTTACTCTGGCGCCCTCTGCTGGACACTGAGTGGTATTACAGCAGCAGCTCGATAGAGACATACTGACATGTGGTAAATACAGATGTTTTACTCTGGCGCCCTCTGCAGGACACTGAGTGGTATTACACCAACAGGCTGTTATTGACCATACGTTTTCAAAAAGAGGGTAAAACTTGTGTTCATAATTAGGATAAAAGTTGATTATAAAAATTATTAATACTGGATGCTTTATGAATGGTCGACCAGGGCGGAGGTGGCAAAGTCCACAGGACTTAGGGTCGCTACTCCACTACATTTAAAAAGGGAAGGGAGTTAATAGACGTTTACTCAACTACAGTTCCCTTTTAGACTAAGATGTGTGCGTTAAAAGGAGGAAATAAACCCGCATAATTTGTCCATAACAGTAAAATGCAACTGGATGCAACAACAACAACTTTTGGAGGCCATATTTCTGCAGAACGAGTACTTTTACTTTAACTTTAAGTACATTTTATTGATAATACTTCTGTACTTTTACCTATACGTAAAGGATCTGAATTATTCTTCCACCATGCATACTACAAACCCACTACTCACATCTCACCATAACATACTACATTTCTCTGCAGGTAAATCAGTAATTAAAATGAGATGAATGTCCCTTTCAGTCCCTCTTAGTGTAGCGATTGATCACAGACATTTAAAAGGGAGAATACACGGTTTGGACAACGCCATTAAACTGCATTTATCAATAGCTGATAAATAACGCCTGTCTGCTCGCTGCCCTCGATCAATAACAAGACACTATCTCACACACAACACACACACACACACACACGCGCACACACACACACACACACACACACTTTGAAGGTTTTACTACCATACTGAAACTGGGCTAATGGTGCGGGTAAATTAAGCCGCTGACACCCTCGCCTGGGAGCCTCGGCCCCATTACACCACAGGAAGCTCTGTGTGCGTGCGTGCGTGCGTGCGTGCGTGCGTGCGTGCGTGCGTGCGTGCGTGTAGTTCTCAGCTTAATATTTACTACAAAATGCATTAGATTTCTCCACATGGCACTATTTTAATTGATATACATGCATACAGGCTGCAAATTCTTATGTTTTTCATATTTGATCAACCTTTTAATCCATATTTGGCATTCGCATGACGCCCCTAAGAGTTGCAGTTGGTACTTTATCCATCATTTCTCAAAGATAATAGGAAGTGATTTAATTTGGATAAAATGCGATTAATAGCAAGTTAAAGTGATTACAGGTACATTGCACATCCTGCAGCCTGCTGACAGACATGCAGAATATATATATATATTATATAATATATATATATCCAGGCAGATACTGGCTCCTACTTATATATAATATATATACAGGCTCCTGCAGAATATATATTATTTACGGGCAGATATAGGTTATTCTCTCAGCATAAAGGACTCCCTGAGCACACTTTGTCCCTGAGGACACTTTGTCCCCGACACATGCAGGAATCAACGCTTTAACCCTTTAATATCCGTCCTGCACAACATCCCATTATCACATTGCATAATGAACCTTTAAATGCAGCTTGTTATTAGTTTGATGTCTTATATCTCAAATGAAGTGAGGTTTTGTTGAGGCTGAACTGGGATTTCCTACATCAAAAAGTCACTTGAACGCCTCTCAGTTATTTGAGTTGGCGGGGGCCCAACAGATACTGCTAGCCTTTTGTTGAAAGACAACACATCTGATTGGTAATAAGCATTAGTGACAGGTTCATCAGCCAATCAGATGCTGATGTTCAATGACAGTGTCCTGAGCTAAACTTCTGTCATGAACCTCCTTCGTAGCATGGACTTTATTTACAAGTGACGGGTGAGCACGTTACTATTCGCCTCATTTTAGAGCGACGTGAGAGTGCACGATGACACAAGTTTAATAATAGATTACTTCATTGATCAATGTTGGGACATGTCGTCTGCTTTTAACCCTTTACCCTTTACCCCCCACGGTACGCCACTGCATACACCTGAACCCATGAGGCAGAAAACCTCTAGTGAGCGACCCAGCTCTACGTATATCTTTCTGTACGTGGCCCTCGTGGAAACAGTCTGGACCCCAGCTCTACGTATATCTTTCTGTACGTGGCCCTCGTGGAAACAGTCTGGACCCCTGCTCTACGTATATCTTTCTGTACGTGGCCCTCGTGGAAACAGTCTGGACCCCAGCTCTACGTATATCTTTCTGTACGTGGCCCTCGTGGAAACAGTCTGGACCCCTGCTCTACGTATATCTTTCTGTACGTGGCCCTCGTGGAAACAGTCTGGACCCCTGCTCTACGTATATCTTTCTGTACGTGGCCCTCGTGGAAACAGTCTGGACCCCTGCTCTACGTATATCTTTCTGTACGTGGCCCTCGTGGAAACAGTCTGGACCCCAGCTCTACTTATATCTTTCTGTACGTGGCCCTCGTGGAAACAGTCTGGACCCCTGCTCTACGTATATCTTTCTGTACGTGGCCCTCGTGGAAACAGTCTGGACCCCTGCTCTACGTATATCTTTCTGTACGTGGCCCTCGGTGAACACTGGACCCCTGCTCTACGTATATCTTTCTGTACGTGGCCCTCGGTGAACACTGGACCCCTGATCTACGTCACCTTGAAGTTGCTGGAGTTGACCCAGGAGCTGGCCACAGCGTCCACCACGCGGTCCACCAGGCTCTGGTCCTGCTCCAGGTCGGGGCTCCTCTGCTCCGACAGGATGACCTCTGTGACCTCGGGGCCGACCTTGACCCTGACCCCCAGGTCCTTCTGCAGCACCTGCTCCAGCAGAGCCTCCATCTGCACCTCCTCCGTCATCTCTCTGAGGAACAAACAATACAGCTTCATTAAACACCTCCAGACCGAGGGTTCCATGTCTGACCCCAGTCTGTGAGCTTCGGTGGAGCTCATTAGAAATCACATCAGGTGGGAATAAGATGCCAGCAGATCCACGCTGTGCTCTCTATCGACTCATGTGTATTTCAGCATGTATTTAGCAGGGGACTCTCACATTTTGCAGGTCCTGGATCAGCTGCAGATCTTCACTCTTCGCTCGTCATCCTCCTGCGTTCAACAGGAAACAGGTGAAGAGTTTAACAGGTGACTTTAAAATAAGGTGTAGCTCAGCAGAAAGACAGTTTGACCCTGATTTATGAAACAACATGCTGTGTTCTTTTTAATTCATGTGTTTCACAGCATTTGTAAACTATAATACTGTAGGAGGACACATGTCTTATCACTTAAAAACATCTTATTGTTATGTATGTTCTCTTGTGTATTTGATATAGAGGTAATCCTAGAGAGTAATCAGAGTATTCAGGGTTTTTTGGGTAGTTGTTCTTACTTTGTCTCTTCTTTCCCTGCGTTTTAGTTAATGCACCACACACCCAGCTACACGCCTGCTCTGTGTCTGATGCTCTGATTTTAATGTGAAAACCCTTCATGTAGCAGCTTTAGCTTCCTCTGCTAGCTCCCTGTTAGCCAGCCTCCAATGAAAATGCAGAGTGTGATCAAAGTGATAGCCGCCGCCATCATCAGAGAGCAGCACCGCCACAATGTAACCAATCAGCAGCCGTTGCTATCACTCATGAGTCATTGATCCAGAGAGCCACTCACCGGATGATCCCAGGAAAATATCCGAAAAGGAGACGCTTCCTCCGGCCACAAAGTACCGTTACTCGCCGGCAATAACTCACTTTCTTCGGGGCACTTTGAGCCACTTTTACTCCTCCGCACGTGCTGGAAGAACCCCAAACATCCAGCGAGTGGTCACGCGGTATTCTTGGTGGTTTAAGAGGTTAAAAAGGCCCTTTATTCCCCTGATAAATCCCAGCATGTCGGTGGATAAACTGCAGTGAGTGACGCCGCAGAAAAGCGACCCCTGGCGGCAGCGCTGCGCTACTGCACCCGCTACAAAATACCCTTTCTTCTTCTCTGGTTTTACTCATTAACTCTGGGTGTGCATACCGCCCCCTGCGGTTGGAGGGTGTAGAGTCATGGTTTTATACATTTCAATATTTAAATGAGAAATAGATACTTTTTTCAACATTAGATATCAGGCTTTACACAGGTCCAGTGTAGTAACTCATATATTAAAAGTGCATGATGTTATAGCAGATTAGTGATGCCAAACAGCCCGGATATCTGTCTATTTCCTTGTAAAATGTGAAATATAAGAGAATAAATAATTAATAATCACAAATAACACATTTGAATAGACTTAAAGTCACATATAATATGTTATAAGTCTCTTTGTTGTCCTTGCTTGTCTTTTACAGGTCATAATGTGACTCTTTAACGTCATTTGTATACTTTTTAAGTCACCATATGTGTCTATAAGGTACTTTAAAGGTGGGGTAGGTAATTTTGGAGAAACCAGCTCGAGTACACTTGAATTTGAAAATACACAACCGGAAAAAATCTGCCACTTCCTCACAGAGCCCCTCCTCCAACACACACGAACGCGCACATGACCAATGAGGGCACGAGATAAGTTTGTGCACAGATGGAAGGCTGACAGGCAGGTAGGCCATCCAGTTATTTTATCCGGGCCGGCTCAGATGATTGGTCGTGCTTTTCACAGTACTAGAAAGACATATTATACAGACAAAAGGACCTTAGACAACATTAAAGACACATAGTGACTTAAAAAGTACACAAATGACCATAAAGAGACACAAAATGACCACCAACAGATGGAAAACAACCCCAATAAGAACTAGAATGACTTAAAAACACTCATTATGACCTCGAAAAGACCTTGAATGACCACGAACAGATGGAAAACAACCCCAAAAAGACTCACGATGACCTCAAAATGACATATTATACAGACAAAAGGACCTTAAGGTGGGGTAGGTAAGTTTGAGAAACCGGCTCGAGAAACACTTTTTGTTATCTGTTTGGGGTCCTGTTGAGTGTTTCTGATCATGTTGTGTGTCCTTGTGGCCCCTGAGTGCATGCTGGGTAATGTGTGGGTGCTTCCCTGTCAGCTGCAGGTGCTTCTGCTGCTCTCTGAAACGTCTCACTCTCATTTCGGAGACGTCTCACTCTCCTTCCTGCAGCCGCGATGACAACAACGATTGTCCACTTCCTGGTGAACGGGAGGCCGGAGCGCGCCGAGTTCAGAGACGACTGCTCCGCCGCAGAGGTCAAAGGTGAGGCTGCTCTTAATGCAGATTTAAATGCATGTGATCGTATTCAAACATGCATTTAAATCACCTGTTAGAGGAGAATGAGCATCGTGTAGCTGTGGCCTCGAGAGGGTCTGCGTGTGACAGCTCCTCTTCAGATGAGGAACAGCTGAGACAGACAGACAGTAGTTCCTTCTTTGTCAAAATCTTTTTATTTCTGACTATTACACAAAGTACAGAACAATTTGTCTGTTAAAGGAGATGAGAATACCCATCCCTTATCCCCCAATAGGTCATAGTCACAGATACAATAATAATAATAATGCAAACAGAGTGTTGTCAATATGACGAGAGACACAGGAAGAAAGAAAAGTGTGAGACTCTCTCTAGTTCTAGTAATCAGAGTAGATGAGTAAAAAACCATACAAAGCAAACAACAAACAAAAAGACAACATATACACAATACCTACAATATTGCTTTAGAAATAGTTGAAGCCCAGACTTCAGCAAAAACTCAAATCTAATCACCTTCAAAGTGTGAAATCCAGCTGACAGTATTTCTACCAGGGAGTAGTGTTTGATCACACACCCTTTACTCAGGTAGAAGTACACACACCCTTTACTCCTCAGTAGAAGTACACACATCCTTTACTCCTCAGGTAGAAGTACACACATCCTTTACTCAAGTAGAAGTACACACACCCTTTACTCAAGTAGAAGTACAGATACTCATAAGCATAGAACATATTCAGGTATTTATTAACACTAATTGTATTACTTATTATATATAATATATACAGTAGCGTGTATAAGTAGTGTGTCTAACTTGATTACACCGTTGCAGTTCCTGACTGTGGCCACAAGAGTGCGCCAGAGCTCCATCTCTGAACCATAGACTGCTTTGATAACTGTTTCACCTTAGCTAGATCATTAAAAACGAGCTCTGTTGTGTGTGTGTGTGTGTGTGTGTGTGTGTGTGTGTGTTGTGTGTGGTGTGTGTGTGTGTGTGTGTGTGTGTGTGTGTGTGTGTGTGTGAGAGAGAGATTAGAAATGACTTGTCTGCAGGCAGAGCATCTTTGTCTTGAGTCACTGCAGTGAACACAGATCTCTGTTTAAAATACTCTGGTAAAAGTAGAAGTACTGACTAAACTTCTTCACTCAAGTAAAAGTAAAGAAGTATTTGTACTCCACTACTTCCCACCTCTGGATGTAAATGTTGTTGTTGTTGTTTACGTGTTTCCTCAGCGTTGTTCCGGGCGGCGGCCGAGGCGTCTCCTCGTCACGTCTTGAAGATGTTCGCCTCTGACGGACACCGGATGAACATTTCGCCCAAAATGCGGGCCAACGACCCGGAGAGCGTGTACCGCCTGGAGCTGGTGGCTGCTGATCAGAGCCGTGAGTCACTGGGAGGAAAACACCAGAAAACATCCCATAATATGAACTAGACATCAAAGAATAACTTTTAAACGCCTCCATTGGACTCCTTTGTTCACTCCTGGAACATTGTGACATCACTATGGAATACTAGCGCTCCTATTGGCTAGTGTGATATTAATTAGTGTTTTTCTGCAGGTGTGGGGATGCCACAGGAGCTGGACTCCATGGAGGACAGGTGTGTGTATCATGTGATACATTCAAAGTGTGTGTGTGTGTTTGTGTGTGTGTGTGTGTGTGAGAAAGGACTCACCTTGTTTCCTGTGTGTGTGTGTGTGTGTGTGTGTGTTGTGTGTGTGTGTGTGTGTGTGTGTGTGTGTGTGTGTGTGTGTGTGTGTGTGTGTGTGTGTGTGTGTGTGTGTGCAGGCTGCAGCATCTGGAGAGCAGAGTGATGGAGGAGGTGGGGGGGGAGCTCCTCTGTGATCTAAAGAAGCAGGTGGAGTCCTTCAAGAAGAAGCTGGAGGTCCGAAGCTTTTGACACACACACACACACACACACACACACACACACCCTCTAAATACGTTTAAATAAAAAGCATTTCCATAACGTCACTAAGACAAAGCAGCATTTATTGAGCCACTCACGGACTCACGGTATCAGATCAGATCAGTTTCTAACACCTCAAATGTCAAATAGTTTGCAGAAATAGGGGTCAGGCTGCTTCATTAAACCTTAAACTAACTTATTAAAGACATGAATGATTAATAAGAGGAGCAAAAGCAAGGCTTCACAGGCAGACACATGTTTGGTTTAGTGATGCACAGCTCATTTTGAGAGCTTTATTTGTTGTGTGTGTCCTGCAGAGTGTGGAGCACCTGAGCTGGATGGGCCTCTTTAAGGAGCACGGACACCAGGAGCTCTCAAAGCTCTCCCAGAAACCCAAAAGCCCGGAGCTGAGCGAGCACGAGGAGCGGCTGCAGGTGCGCAGGAAGTACCTGAACATGAGGTGAGTCGTGCGGTTAATAGTATTTATTTAATTGCATTATATGTGGCGTAGAAAAGCACAGATTGGTGTCCCCTCTGTGTTGCCGTAGCTCGCTGCAGGTGACAGAAGAAGTGCGTGAGCATCTGAAAACTCCCATCTTTGACAACTGGTGAGTAAAAGTAGTGTTTTATCACCAGCTCCAATAAAGTGTCAGAGTTTACAGTGCACTCTTGTGGCCACAGTGCGTTATTACACCCTTTTATTTTGAAAGAGTCAACTGAAGTACCGTGAGTCTAACTTGATGATAACAGTGTTGCAGTTCCTGACTGTGGCCACAAGAGGGCGCCAGAGCTCCATCTCTGAACCATAGACTGCTTTGATAACTGACTTTGTTTCACCTTAGCTAGATAATTAAAAACGAGCTCTGTTGTGTGTGTGTGTGTGTGTGTGTGTGTGTGTGTGTGTGTGTGTGTGTGTGTGTGTGTGTGTGTGTGTGTGTGTGATCAGGCAGTGGGAGAAGGCTGAGATGCTGATGCTCCTGCAGGTGATGTTCACAGACCTTGACTTCCTGTTTGCGTTCCACATCAAGCTGGACGTCCTGCAGAACTTCCTGTTTGAGGTCTTCTGCCACTACAACAACATCCCCTTCCACAACTTCAGGCACTGCTTCTGCGTCACTCAGATGGTACACACACCCACACACCTGTCTCAAAGTCACACAGATGGCACACACACACACCTGTCTCAAAGTCACTCAGATGGTACACACACACACACACACACACACACACACACACACACACACACACACACACACACACACACACACACACACCTGTCTCAAAGTCACACAGATGGCACACACACACACCTGTTTCAAAGTCACTCAGATGGTA
This sequence comes from Dissostichus eleginoides, assembly GCA_031216635.1. Lineage (NCBI taxonomy): Eukaryota > Metazoa > Chordata > Actinopteri > Perciformes > Nototheniidae > Dissostichus > Dissostichus eleginoides. The sequence continues at coordinate 12,501,544 of CM062287.1, read as the reverse complement.
CACACACACACCTGTCTCAAAGTCACTCAGATGGTACACACACACCTGTCTCAAAGTCACTCAGATGGTACACACACACACCTGTCTCAAAGTCACTCAGATGGTACACACACACACACACGTCTCAAAGTCACTCAGATGGTACACACAGACACCTGTCTCAAAGTCACTCAGATGGTACACACACCTGTCTCAAAGTCATTCAGATGGTACACACACCTGTCTCAAAGTCACTCAGATGGCACACACACCTGTCTCAAAGTCACTCAGATGGTACACACACCTGTCTCAAAGTCACTCAGATGGTACACACACCTGTCTCAAAGTCACTCAGATGGCACACACACCTGTCTCAAAGTCACACAGATGGCACACACACACACCTGTCTCAAAGTCACACAGATGGCACACACACACACCTGTTTCAAAGTCACTCAGATGGTACACACACACACCTGTCTCAAAGTCACTCAGATGGTACACACACACCTGTCTCAAAGTCACTCAGATGGTACACACACACACCTGTCTCAAAGTCACTCAGATGGTACACACACACACACATCTCAAAGTCACTCAGATGGTACACACAGACACCTGTCTCAAAGTCACTCAGATGGTACACACACCTGTCTCAAAGTCACTCAGATGGTACACACACCTGTCTCAAAGTCACTCAGATGGCACACACACCTGTCTCAAAGTCACTCAGATGGTACACACACCTGTCTCAAAGTCACTCAGATGGTACACACACCTGTCTCAAAGTCACTCAGATGGCACACACACCTGTCTCAAAGTCACTCAGATGGTACACACACCTGCCTCAAAGTCACTCAGATGTTACACACACCTGTCTCAAAGTCACTCAGATGGCACACACACCTGTCTCGAAGTCACTCAGATGGCACACACACCTGTCTCACACATGAAGGTGTGTGTTCCTGCAGATGTACGGGCTCATCTGGCTGACTGACCTGCGGAGTAAACTCACGAGGATCGACCTGCTCATCATGCTGACCTCTGCGCTTTGTCACGACCTTGACCACCCCGGATACAACAACGTCTTCCAGGTGTGTGTGTGTGTGTGTGTGGTGTGTGTGGTGTGTGTGTGTGTGTGTGTTAGAAAAATCTCCCTGGTCCCCGGTTTGAGCTTCAATCTCAGGATCCATGTATCTGTGATCCTCTCCAGAATGGAAGTAGTCATCACATACAGAGCATCAAGTAGTTCCTGAACAGTGTCCTTCACATGCTGATATCCAAGAGAGGGAGTTACACAGTCACTAGATGGAGGAATAGAAAGCAGTATTCAATGTTTAGTTCAGATTAGCTCCACGTCAGAAATGATCATGCTGTCATATGTCTCTCTCCATAGAGGCTGAATCATCATGTTAATCACATAGCTATCATATGCCTAAAACAGTCCTGATGCTCTTCTAGGTAATCATACATCCTGTCATGTACACAGCTACAGTTGGGATACCTTTGTTATCATGTTACTCTCATATTGGAAGAGGACATTGAGTGTTTGTTATCAATCTGTTCTTTAAATGATTAAATCCCACAGATTAACGCTCAGACAGACTTGGCTCTGCGCTACAACGACATTTCCCCGCTGGAGAACCACCACTGTGCCGTCGCCTTCAGCATCATGGCCAAGGTACACAACATAGTGACATCACTACGTAACACTCACGCTCCTATTGGCTAGCAGCTCCAACACATACTGATATACACCTGAACATCAGCAGGAGAGGACTCTTTAAAGTAGAGACACTACATACTGATATACACCTGAACATCAGCAGGAGAGGACTCTTTAAAGTAGAGACACTACATACTGATATACACCTGAACATCAGCAGGAGAGGACTCTTTAAAGTAGAGACACTACATACTGATATAAATCCATAAGATGTTTTAAAAAGTGACGTTGTGTTTTTCAGCCAGAGTGCAACATCCTGCAGAACCTGAGCAACGAGAACTACAGACTCATCCGAGGAGGCATGATCAGGTGAGGACTCGTCCCCTCCTGTCCCCTTTTCACTTTGTAATATATAAATGATATATATTGATGTCTCTCAGATGTATTCTGGCCACCGACATGGTGAGACACAACGAGATCCTGAGTCAGTTCAGAAGTCTGCAGCCGGAGTTCGACTTCACCAACAAGGAGCACAAAGAAGTGGTAAAGATTCTCTCTTCTGTTCCAACGCCACGTAAAACACATCTCAGATCTTAGAACAGCTATTTCTATTATTATTAGATAGAATGCACCATGCTGTGTTTTCTGCGTGCAGCTGATGAAGATCATGATGAAGGTGAGCGACATTTCCAACGAGGCCAGGCCGATGTCGGTGGCCGAGCCCTGGCTGGACTGTTTACTGCAGGAGTTCTTCAACCAGGTACAAGTACACACATCACCAAGAGAAGTACACACATCCTCTACTCAAGTAGAAGTACAGATACTCGTGTTTAAAAATACTCTGGTGAAAGTAGAAGTACAGACTAAACTTCTTTACTCAAGTAAAAGTAAAGAACTTTGAAATGTACTTCAGTAAAAAGTACCCATAGCTACCAGCTGTTTTAAAGAGTACCTGACCTCCCTTTATATTAATAGAACAATAATGTCATTGTTAGCTAATGAATGTTTCCATGCTGAACAACGGCAACATGACAACGTTTTCATTGGTCCCTCTTCTTTAGAGAAGACCAGGAAATGATGGATACACGGATCGTGTTCAAATCAATAGGCACGCAATGACTCTAAATAATAATGATCACGCCACCAAACACACATTCAAACTAAAGGAACCAGCCTGTTTGGAACATGGAAGAAGTAGAAAGTTCAGGTATTTGGGTTCAACATGTAAGAAGTAGAAAGTACAGGTATTTGGGTTCAAAATGTAAGAAGTAGAAAGTAAAAAGTCGTCAGAAAAATAAGTAGTGGAGTAAAGTACTGATACCAGGAAGATATATTTAAGTACAGATGGTAGTTATGGGTACTTTTTACTTAAGTACATTTCAAAGCTTCTTTACTTTGACTTGAGTAAAGAAGTTTAGTCAGTACTTCTACTTTCACCAGAGTATTTTTAAACAGGAGTATCTGTACTTCTACTTGAGTACAGGATGTGTGTACTTGTACCCTCTCTGGTTAAAGAGAAGCCCGTTCTTGAGGATTAAACTACAGAATAAATGTTGGTGACTTCAGAGCGTTCAGAAGTAAAACCTCGGCCCCTTCTTTCAGAGCGACACAGAGAAACTGAAGGGTCTCCCGGTGACTCCGTTCATGGACAGAGAGAAAGTCTCCAAACCGTCGTCTCAGACCAGCTTCATCGGCTTCGTGCTGCTGCCGCTCTTCTCCGAGCTCACCAAGCTCTTCCCCTGCCTGCAGGTGAGACACCTCTGCTGTGGTGTGATGAGGAAGTGAGAGGTTAGGAGCCACTCAGGGTCTGGTTTCTATCTCAACTAAAACCGTTATTTAGAAACCAGACCCTGAGTGTTCTGAGCAGGACCTGTGAACTCATGCTGGCTGTGAAAGTTATTAGTTTTTGGTTGTTTTGTACAAAGGAATGATTTGTTTAAAACAGTTAATCAAATATCTCGGATGACAATGAGCTAAACTTTTTTATTTTCATGAACAATGCACGCTAGAGGAGGACCAGAAACGTTTTAAAGCTTCTTCTCTTTGCCCCTTTTGAACATGACGGGAACTATTTCAGAATTTAGTTTGTATTTTTTTAAACCTTCACTTTGATATAATTATTATTATTACTATTATTATTTGTGCAGCAACATCTCGTGGAGCCGGTGCAACAGGCGCTGAAACATTACTCTGACCTGGAGAGAGCCGGTGCAACAGGCGCTGAAACATTACTCTGACCTGGAGAGAGCCGGCAGAGAGGAGACGAGCAGAGAGTGAGGAAGAGGAGGAGGAGGAGGAGGAGGAAGAAGAAGAAGAGAAGGAAGAGGAGGAGACGAGCAGAGAGTGAGGAAGAGGAGGAGGAAGAAGAAGAAGAGAAGGAAGAGGAGGAGACGAGCAGAGAGTGAGGAAGAGGAGGAGGAGGAGGAAGAAGAAGAGAAGGAAGAGGAGGAGACGAGCAGAGAGTGAGGAAGAGGAGGAGGAGGAGGAAGAAGAAGAAGAAGAGAAGGAAGAGGAGGAGACGAGCAGAGTGAGGAAGAGGAGGAGGAAGAGGAGGAGGAGGAGGGGACGAGCAGAGAGTGAGGAGGAGGAGGAGGAGGAGGAGGAGGAAGAAGAAGAGAAGGAAGAGGAGGAGACGAGCAGAGAGTGAGGAAGAGGAGGAGGAGGAGGAGGAGGAAGAAGAAGAAGAAGAGAAGGAAGAGGAGGAGACGAGCAGAGAGTGAGGAAGAGGAGGAGGAGGAGGGGACGAGCAGAGAGTGAGGAAGAGGAGGAGGAGGAGGGGAGGGGAGGAGGAGAGGACGAGCAGAGAGTGAGGAGGAGTAGGAGGAGGAGGAGGGGACGAGCAGAGAGTGAGGAAGAGGAGGAAGAGGAGGGGACGAGCAGAGAGTGAGGAGGAGGAGGAAGAAGAAGAGAAGGAAGAGGAGGAGACGAGCAGAGTGAGGAAGAGGAGGAAGAGGAGGAGGGGACGAGCAGAGAGTGAGGAGGAGGAGGAGGAAGAAGAAGAAGAGAAGGAAGAGGAGGAGACTAGCAGAGAGTGAGGAGGAGGAGGAGGAGGAAGAGGAAGAGGAAGAGGAAGAGGAAGAGGAAGAGGAAGAGGAAGTCAATTCTTCAGTGTATTAAGAGGTGCACCCCTAACAGGAAGTCAGCTGACTAACCCTCATGTTTTAGAAAACCCTCTAAGGGAAGTTTCTAGTTTCATTTGATGCCGTGTGATTTGAGCAGAAACTTCTTCCTCTAAAGAAGTGACTGGTTTGTTTCTCACGGACTCATCGAAGGGTAGAAACATGAGATCATAGTTATTGAAGATATTGTATTCAAACAGTTTTTCTTTGGAATATTAAAGTGTTAAATTCACAAGAAACTAATCTCACGAAACTGAATTTAAAATCACAATTGAGTCAAAGAGCGGCGTCGCTCATCGTGTAGTTAGTTTCCCAGGTCCCGAACGAGCCCTCGTGATGTGATTTAACGACATGGTGTTAATGAAAGGACAGAGAGTCACAGATCAAATGCATTCCTGTACACATTTAAATAAAGACGCAGACCAGCCCACGATGATCCACCGTCTGAAGGTTTATTTTTCAATCACTTCGTTCACAAATTCAAAAGAAAAAGTGCAGTAATGCGTCTGATAAATATTTAGAGTTAAAAACAACCAATAACCAGGGCTGTTTCAAATACAATCAAGAAATGCTCACAATAAATCTGTAGTACACAACAGCTCTTCCTTTCAGTACATTCTGCTCGGCCCCACGGAGCGCTTCACTACCACGAACATCACGACACAGCAGGCGGCAGGCGGGACGCAAACACTACTTTTTATGTGCAATCTTGATATTCTTAAGAGCTGGAAATGTTCAGGTTCTCCAGACCTGCGTGATGAGCAGCATTTATAACGCTGGAGAGGACGAGGAGTGACGTACAGGTGTTTAAGCCAATCAGATTACATCTTTTAACCAACCCTAAAAAGGATTTTCACAGTTCTCTTCTTGGTTTACTTTCTGACATGCCGTCTGATCCGTGAAAACTACTAGGAACTAGACGGAAAAGGAATCTGGATGCAAGCAATCAGACCTTCCTCTCCTTACTGACTATTATTGAACATGTGCTTATAAGAAAACAATAAGGGAACCTTTTGACACAGTTAAATGAGCTTCTGGTGCAGCTTCAGGAAACACAGAAGAGTCAAACGAGCAGCGTTAATATAAATATGGCAGCAACACAGAAATAATAATCACAAAGTGCAGCAGCCCCCCCACTTCTAAAGAAACTCAGTAGTAGTTAATGAGATAATATCAGGGTTTAGTTTGTTATTTCTCACACGTGGTCCCATTTTTATATATTTTAAAGAGTACCATTTTATGGCAAAACACACGGGAGGATTCCTACAAAGTGTCCCCCGTTTTTCCTTCACTTTATTCGATGCTTCTGGAGATATCAGTCGTCCTCTGGTGTGCTGTACACTGCTACATCGTACACTATCCTTCAAGGTGTGTTTCTAAGGTTTAATCATTTTAGTTTGGGTTATTTTGTACCAGAACACGTCAGAAAACAACACATGAATAGCTTTTCTTGGAGCTTGGCACTCTGGATTTGAACATGTCTCAGCGCTGTTGGCAACACGATGAAGCGAGCTCCGGATCCTCTCAGGGTGTAGCGTTGAAGCTGTGAGAGGTGTTTCTGGGGTTGGGACTTGCCTGTCAGGAGGGACTCTTCACAGGTTGGAGATACAGTAGCGTCGCACGGCTTCACCTATGTACACCGTCAGGGGGAGGAGGGCAGCTGCTAATTGAACATGATGGACTCTGGGTCCTGGTTCATCATCTGGGCCATGTGGCGCAGGACGTCCTTCTTGGTGATGATGCCCAGGAGACGCCTGAACACAAAGGGAACAAGGTCAGAGGAAGAAAATACCTTTCTGATTCTGATGCCCTTGCAGCAGTGGAGTTGTTGTTGTTGTTGTTGTTGACAAAGCTCAGGAGGATATTCATGTTTTTTTTCCTACATGAACATCATACATTCTACATACAACAAAGCAACAAGACATTACATACAGTAAATAAAGAAAGATACTTCAGATTAAATATTTTTTAAACATCAAATTAGTTTTGCTTGCCTTCTTATTCCTAATGTTTTTAATAGTGCCAATTTATTGTTTAAATTCTTGATAGAAATGTACAAAGTTTAATAAGAATGGCGGACTCCTCTAGATACTTTGCACCGTGCTTTTTTTGTTTTTAAACTTATTCTTTATTAGTTATTTTCTCACATTCCCCTTTACATCCATTAGTACTCCAATTTAGAGGAACACTTCCTTTAAAAAGGGGTCGTGCTCTGATGGTGTTGTTTTCTGCTTCATGAACAACAGTGAAACATCAATTCTTAATTAGGTTGGAATTGAAATAAAAAGGTCTAACCCGCTCCTGGTGACGAGACACTGGCGGAGGCCCAGCTTACGGAAGATGTCCACCACGGTCTCCATGGGCGTGTGGTCGGTGACGGTGAAGGGGCTGAGGTTCAGGACGCGCCGCAGCTTCAGAGGCTGAGGGTTGCTGAGCGGCATCTGGGGACCGTCTTCAGTGAAGTAAACCACGGAGCTGCTCACCACGCCGTCCTGCTTCTGACGGGCGTTTTCTACAGAGGAACAAAGAGAGGAACATCGTGATGAACACGAGTCTGACCCCGTTTCCTGATGCCGTCCAGAGAGTATCTTACCAATGATAAGAGTATAAAGACCTACAGGAGGGGAGACACTACAGGAATGCACTAGAAAACATCTTAAAAACCCAGTAAGGCTTCGTCAGTTTGTGTCTGAGGATTTCTCCTAAATTCACCCATCGTTAGCATCACATGATCTGCATATTAAAACACTTCATTTCAGATATCAAACTGGGGGGTTTCTGGGTATCATTCTGTCCCCTTTAAACGACTTACTGATGGCGAGGGTGAGGTCTCGGCGCTGCACGAAGCCGATGAGTCTCTCAGATTCGCGGGACACCACCACAGGGAACCCGTTGTAGTCGGTGTCTTTGATGAGCGTCTCCACGTCCTCCACGGTGGTGCTGTCCTGCGTGAGCACGGCCAGGGGGGGGTCGTTCCTGCGCGGCCGCATCACGTCTGTGGCCAGCGTGCGGTGGGTGAACTCGTCCCTCACGTCCAGGTACGGGTATCCGTTCAGCTGGATGTGAGACTCGTAGATGCCCTCCTTCCCGAAGGCGTCCGCCACCCATTTGCTGGTGACGGCGGCGGCCATGAGGGGCACGATGTACTCAAGACCCCCGGTGAGCTCGAACATGATGACCACCAGGGAGACCGTCATCCTGGTGACCCCCCCCTGGAGGGACGCAACCACAGCTTCATTTATTTAGACAATCGGCAGTGCACAAACATTTGTTTTTGAATGGCTTGGGTGGCACTGCTGGTAGTCTGGGCTCATTCATTTATTTGTATTATATATACTATTTGGTATGTTCTTTCCCACTATGACTGTGTAAGTCATTAAGTAGTCATTAAGTATGGTATTCCTGTCATGCTATGTTTTGTCTTTATTATTTCTTGTTGGCTGTTCTGTTTGTCTTCTATGTTGAAAAAGGGAAGCGTGATTTCCACCCAAAGGAATCTGAACTACTGCTTCCACTTGTACGCTTCTTCTCAATACTATTACTCTCTTAGTATTCCTCAGTGATGAACAGGTGATCTCCACACGGACAGAGAGGGAGTGTGTGTTCTCACCCAGGCAGGCGGCGGCCCCCACCATGGCGTAGAGCCCCGGGGTGACGCAGTCCGCTCCGGGCCGGCACCAGTTCTTGAAGATGATCCAGTCGTGGTGGTGGTACGCCATCTGCTCCACGGCGATCCCCACGATCCGTCCTGCTATGGCGCCGACCGCCATGCTGGGAATGAACAGACCCGAGGGGATCTGGAGGGGACGAAGAACCGCAGAGAGGCCGTCAGAATCCAAGCAAGGGCTCCAAAATGGGGTTTTTGTTTATATCAGGGGGTAAAGTCAAATAGTATAATGAAATCTACCCTTTCTATTTCCTCTTATTATCATCAATCTGAAGCTTCTGTTTGAAGGAATGAGCTGCTAACTAAATAAAGGAGACCCTCTGGAGAGCTGTGATGTAGGCTGTTTCTTAAAGCACTTTCAAGTATCAAGCTTAATTTGATTGATTTTGCTAACTTATAACTTCACTTATGAGGTGGCAATAAACCTCACCTCTAGTGAGCGGCCCAGCCCTTCGTATTTCTTTTTGTATGTGGCCCTCGGAGAAAAACTTTGGACACCCCTACAGTAGTTTATATGGTCATATTTCTAGTCATTTTCTAGCACTAGGGGGTCAGCAGACATCCCAGCACTAAGATCCTTCATCCGGTTCCAATATGGAGTTCAAAAACATCAAAATGTGTGGTTTAAACTGGAAACAAATAACATTCATGTCAAGTTTATGGCAGACAACACAGAGTATGCACAGAGGGGCTGGACACCATGACAGGAGATGAGACGCACCTTTACCTTCATTACAATGACCCATTCCTCTGAAACTAAACAACTCAACATGTGCGTGTTTACGGGACATCTTCAAGTCTTCATTAAAAACGCACCTGTTCACCATGGCCTTTGACCCCTAACCCATCACAGCCCCCTGCTTCCACTCCTACTGCTATTTGTGTCATTTCTACTTTATTATTTGCCCCTCTTGTTTGTTCACCATGTAAAGCGGCCTTGGGTCCCTTGAAAGGCGCTATACAAATGTAATCTATTATTTTATTACACATTTGAATAAGGAAGAACTATTGCACTATTTCTATTCTATTTTATTTGTATTTACTTGCACTATTTTATCTGTTTTATTGTGTTGCTCTGTTGGAGGAGCCTGGGACCTCAGATGTTCATGATGTATCTACACTGTAGCTATGAACACATGACAATACAAGCCTTGCATCTTGAAATACACATTTAAAAAGGTAGAAAGTAATATGTCCTCGTCAAACCCGATGTGTTGCTCATCTCCCTCGCACTGACCTTCATGCCGAAGGTGAAGATGGTGATGACGATCTTGAAGACGAGTGCGAGGGCGAGCTGCCACAGCGCGGTGTAGACCCCGGGGCCCGCCGGCCGGTCGGGGATGTCGTCCACAGGCCGGCTCATGTTGGGGTTGTTGATGTAGTCGCAGAGCTGCGAGGACTCCAGCGCGCCGCAGTCGTTGAACAGCTCTGAGATCAGTTCGCTGGTGCTGCGCCGGGTGTACGGGTTGGGGAACGCCAGCAGAGCCGTGATCCCCGTCACAGCGATCACCTCCAGCACCGGGTACTTCCCCAGCTGCGTGGTCTTCCTGCGGCGGCACCAGGCGATGTTGGCGCGGATGAACAGCGTCCCCCAGAGACCCCCGAACACCCCCAGCAGGATGAAGGGCACCAACTCGGCCATGTACCACGGCGTGTGGTACTCCACGTAGAAGAGCACCAGGCGGCTGTTGCCAAATGGGTTGATGGAGCGCAGCGTGAAGGCGGCCACCAGGGCGGCGAAGAACGAGCGCCACAGCGTCTTCAGAGGGAAGTAGTAACTGACCTGCAGGAGACAGGGGTCATCAGAGGAATATATTATGGGTCTCAGATATATACAAATATATAAAAAACATGTCCGTGATGGGTTTTGCTCAAAATACCAAACAGATCATGCATTTTAGAAATCTGAGTGTTAGCGATGCTTGCTAATGTAAACACAGCTTGGCACAGGAGGCAGGTTCGGTGTGAAGCAGGGGAACATAACGAACCTCTTCCAGGCTGAACAGAACTCCTCCGATGGGCGCTCCGAAGGCCACCGACACTCCGGCTGCTGCTGCTGCTGACAACACCTGAAGGCAGAGGTCAGTCAGGGTCAGGACATTAGTGTCAAAATGCATAAATCACTTGGTTATTTGCAGGCAAGTAAATCTCTAATGTTTGCATTTATAAACTCTGAATGCATCTGTTGACCCGAGTCATTCTCTGGGTGTTTTCTTTCAGTTTGACTCTGATCAGCGTACCTCTCGGCGCTTGCCCTCGTTCTTGCTGTACTTGGAGAAGAGGCTGCAGAAGAGGTTTCCGCAGCAGCAGGCCACGTGGACCAGAGGGCCCTCCTTCCCCAGGCTGAGGCCCGACGACACCGCCAGAACCAGGGTCACCGTCTTGATCAGCAGGGTCCATTTGCCCAGGTAGCCCCGGATGATGAAGCCGCTGAGGATCGTCTTGATCTGCCACAAAATGTGATAGCTGTGATTAGCTTTTTTAAATGTTGTATTATTCATTTATTTGGGGTAAAGTACAGTTTTATGCAAATCATATCTCCCACACACACACACACACACACACACACACACACACACACACACACACACACACACACACACACACACACACACACACACACACACACACACACACACACACACACACCACACACACACACACACACACACACACACACACACACACACACACACACACACACACACACACACACACACACACACACACACACAAAATGTGCAGCATTGGAGTTTCTCACCTCGGGGATTCCTGAGCCGCAGGCGTACGGAGCGAACACTCGCACCAGAGACACGGCCAGGAAGGAAAACAGCAGAGCCCACAGGACGTACAGGAAGTAGTTCAACAGGTACGCTCCCCCTCCCTGAAACAAGTCAAATATAGCAGGGACTGAAATCTACAGTGTCCAGTCTTTCTGTCACGAAAACCAAAGACTCTTTTTGGGCTGCTAGGGACAGTCTGGCACTAATGTACATTTCTCACAGATTGTGAAGTGACTGTTATTTTGTATATATTGATTGTTGTGCTTTTATTTATGTCTTTAATTTGAGCATATGTATAAATGTGTCTGTTGATTGTGTGTATATATATATATATATATATATATATATATATATATATATATATATATATATAGGTATAGACATATATATATATATATATATATATATATAGGTATAGACATATGTTTTATATATAGTTGTCTATATTGTGGGAAACGGTATTTCGATCTCTCTGTCTGTACACACAAACTGAAAGATGGACAATAAAGTTGACGTTGAATGATTATTGGAATGAGTCCTAAAACCAGGGAATGAGTGTCAAGTCTTTGGGGTTTTAGTGTCTTTTCTGAGGAAGTTTTATTGTGTTCTGACCTCAGCGTGTCCGGTCATCAGCTCGGCCCACTTCTGCCACTGCGGACACTTGTCCCGGTCGTCGAAGGTGGTCTCGTTGGACGTCCAGCAGCACTGCTCGTGGCTGTAATAGAAGGCCGTCAGACACACGCCTTCCTTCAGGTCCGTCATCCAGTCCACCGCCAGGTCGATCACTCCCGCCAGCGTGCCTGTGGAGAACAGGTGTAGGAGCTGTTGGGGAAATATTCTCCTGGACCCATAACTCTGACCCAGTGTATCAGTATGTACTACCTCACTGAGCTCAGGCCTGTGACCTTGAGCTGCTCTCAGTGTTTTGTCTCCCTGTTGCTGCCTGTTGGCCTCAGCTGATAGAGGTGTTATGGTTTTATCTTGTTATGCACAAGGTTGATTCTTCTCTCAGAGCTAAATACATGGGTCTGGGGTAGAGATCTTCAGAAACACAGAACATCTCTTGTGAATTCTCCGGCCGTTAACTCCATAATAAACCATCAGTGTCTCCATCAAAGCTCCTGCTCTCCCCGTGTCTCTCTGAGTCTCCATTGATCCAGAAGTTTCCATCACAGGAGCCATTTTATGGGTGTTGTTGGCATGTCAGTTTATTTTATTTATAGTGCAATATTATGTTGAACACTTGGTGGCGGGGGTTAGCTGCACCGGGTGTATAAAAGGGGTCATAGGTCCAGCCCGGCAGATGCTCAGATACTACAACCATTCACTGAATCACTAAACCTTGGTAATGTAATCTCTAAACATCATACTAAACTGCACCAAAGACCGGAGAGCATCTGTTCTGCGTCTGCGTCTGGATCACTCATCCTCCTGTGAAGTGATGGCAAAACCAATATAGGATATTGGAACCACAAAGTCGCCATTACCACAGGTTTTAGTCAGAACACTTCAAGACATCACAACGTTTTCCAACGAGGGTTGATGGTCCAATCAGCACTTAGGTATGGTACTCAAGTGAATGTACCTAGTAGCTATGTTCCACGTTTCTTTATCGCTGCCCTGATATGTCTGTTCTTGGTGGAAAGTGAATGAAATGCCAAGGGGAGCAGCAGCATTGTAAATACTGCAGATTACTCAGGGTGTGATCTGACCTGAGAGCAGTCCGATGAGCAGCATCACCACCCATCCCGACCAGGCGTCCAGCAGACTCTTTATCAGCTCCCAGAAGGACTCTTTACTCTTACTGGTGATCTGGTACACAAACAACAGTGAGAAACTGAGGTTATTCATTCACAAAGTCTGCATTGACTAGCTGATCATTTCAGTCTTACCCTCCTGCCCATTTACTATTCTCCTAGTGTCATCTTGCGTGTGTCTGAACACTATAAGACTCCATAAGGAGGAACCCTTAGTAATGTTCTTATAGAGACAGACAGACAGACAGACAGACAGACAGACAGACAGACAATAAAAAGGGAAGCAGTACTAAATGAGAAACATTAATAAAGTAAGGCAACAGTATTTCTTTTGATGCCAAACCTTGCGGTGGCGGTCCGTGTCTCTGGATTTCTCCCTCAGCCAGTCGATGGTGTGGAAATCTTCGTAGGTGCCCACGTCAGGAAAAGGCTCGTCCAGGAAATCCATGAGGTTTCCGGCTCCGTTCATCTCCTCTGTGGGCGTGGTGCCGCTGACACCTGGCACAGGGAGCAACAGCCTTCACTGGGAGGGGCAATGCATGGGACACTTCCCTCTGCTAAGACACCTTTATCTCAGCTTTACTGAATAGCTCACTGACATATTATAAGAAATAGTTCAAATGACAGTTTCTACCCAGGTCTCTAAGATGTTGTTTTCTTTTGTGCCTGGCCAACCCAGATTCTCTCAGTTTTAAAGAAATATAAACACAGAAATCGTCTCACAACTGGGACTAGACAATTGTATGTGTTTTTGAAACAGGTAAATCTGAGTTTATGCAGATCAGCTCTCAGGCCATCAGCTGACCAAATAAGTAAATAAAGATATTTATCTGAATTTCAGAGTCAGAAAGCCTTGATTCTCCCCACAGAGGGGAGATGCATTGTTTCAGCTACAGTGAAGATAGAGACACAAAATAAGAGCATGCACATTACATTAGATGAAACATCTTTGCACACATCTCCAGTTTGATGCAGACTATTGCAACGTTGGCTTTATAACACAGTGTATAGCTGACGTCATCTTTCCCTGATAATAAGCATGTTTGAATACACACACAGAATCCTGCAGATGAGGAATAACGTTAGCCTGCAAAGCTAGCTGCAGACAGACCGCTCACCTTCACCAGCCTCCATGCTGCACCCCGTCCTGAACGCTGCGTGGAGGAAAGGCTGACTTCGAGTTAATAACCTAGTTCAAGTGGGACTCAGAATGCATTTCAGCGTGCACCTGGAGAGAGAAGTGGCGTTAGATGAGAAGAAATACACAGACAGCGTCAGAGAGGGCTTCCCACAATGCACCTGTTCAGACCCGTCAAAGATCGTATATTGAAAAGATGGATTTTGGAAAAACAGCTGAGCTTGTTTCACCAACAAAACAAAACATGCCAAAATGTACCAGCTGGAACTGAGGCTGCATAAGATAAGTGGTATGGATATATTAGATTTACTGAAGTACACTTTACGATATGTTCGAGTTATTTACAGAAAATATTAAATGTGTCCTAAAACGTTGCACATCATTTTAATATGATGTTGTTTTGCGTACCTGATTAGCATATTTTGCACTTGTATTGCAACCAGAGGTCACGAACACAGTTTACTGCAGGTCACAATAAATCGTGTGTTTTAATAAAGAGACCAAGGCAGTAAAGCTGTGAGCTCTGTCACTGTGCACAGCCTTAAACCAAACCCAGAATGCATTGCTCACACAGACACTTATCAAAAGTACGAAAAACATGAATTCATATTTTGAAATAACAGTTCTGGCCTTTTTGAGGAAATTCTAATTCCCTTAAGAGAAACTGATAAATGAGTCTTGGACAAAGTTTGTCTTTTGTTATATTTAATAAAGTAAAAAAGAATAAAAATATACAATTGAAATGGATCTGAAAAGCAGGAACAGAGCAGCTTGATCCTCAGAGGTTCTGCTCACAGTCACATTATAGAGTAGAGGGAGAATATCCACCTGGTCCCACCCATCATTTCCTTCAGTCATTATCTAAACATCCCATCATTAAACCTTTTGCACTTCCTGAAATGTAAATCCTCAACATGTCTCTGTTAAACATATAGGACTTGAAAATACTATTGAACCGAGTAAAAGGCAATCAGATATAAAACATCATCTATATACAGTGAAGGAAATAATGATTTGATCCCTTGCAGTTGTTCTAACTTTGCCCACAAGATATGAACAGTCTATCATTTGAATGGTAGGTTTATTTGAACAGTGAGAGTAAGAATATCAAAAAGCTAATTCAGAAATGTACATTATATAAAAGATAAAATGTATTTGCGGTGGGATATAAGTATTTGATCCCCTTGCAGATGATCATTTGACACGACACACACAAAGCATTTAACAGTGTTCAATTTGGAGAATAATAAATATGCGTACCATAAATGAATAATCTATAGTACCTCCAGAACAAAAAGTCATGGCCTCTACGTAAACGGATCCCATCATACACAGAGTCAGTATGTAATGATCGTTAGAGATAGATCAGTTATTCCCTGATTGGCAGATTCCACCCACACTGACGGAGGTTCACCATATTTCAAACTTCTTGTCTTTCTCAAAGGATGTCCTCTCCACAATTTTGTTCCCGAACAGTCTAGAGAAATCCAAAAGCAGAGAGCACAGACATCAGTCAGACAGAACAACACGTTGAATAGCAGTTTTATAATGATGAATGATTCCTCTGTCAGCCTACGACTACAAATGGTGCAGTAATTATGGTTTTCTCACCGCACAGTGTGAATGGAGGGGTTGATGGAGACCAGTTGGAGTAAGAGGTCAGTCGAAGCATCAGTGATGTTGTTGTGGCTCAGACTGTAACACAAACACAAACAGAGGAACTTTTAGTAATGTAATACATCGGCTGGGCAGTATAGGTACAGTCCAACAAACATTATGTTCACTTGTCTCCATTAGTTATGTCACTTTCTGACACCGCCGTATGACTGCCTGAGTTCTGATTACAGCGTATCTTCAGACTGATTTAGTACAACAGGTTTCAGTAAACAAAGCCCTGAATCAAATGATCAGACACAGAGAGATTCACACCCCAAACTAATGATGACCTCCACTAAAACCTATTTTCCACATGAACACCTTTGCCACTCACTCCAGGACTTGTACTTTGTGCAGCTGCGCGCTGAGTGTGAGCAGCAGCTGGTCAGTGAGCTGACAGTGACTGAGGTCCAGCTCTGTCAGCTCTTCAGAGAAGTCCAGCATCAGGGCCAAGGCTGCACAGGCCCTCTGATCCAGTGAGCTGTGACTGAGGTCCAGCTCTCCCTCCAGGGCTTTGCAGAGGGACACTGCCCGTCCCACTGTGTCCCTCTCACTGTTCACAGGAACCAGGGACACCAGCTGCAGGAGGACAGCTTTACTGGCTCTGAACAGGAGAAACAGAGCAAAGAGCAAACTGATGTGATGCAGAAAGATGTATAAAAACAGCTTCTTCTCTGGTTTAGTTGTCTTCGTACCTGAGTTTTACTGTGTGTAAGACAGGAAACAGCAGGTCTAATCCGCTGTCCTGAACCTCACAGTCCTGCAGGATGAGCTGTGTGTCCCGTCTGCTGCGTCTCAGGATGGTGGAGACGGCCCTGCAGTCTCCAGCCGTCAGACGGAGAGTGTCACTCTGATCTTCCTCTGGCAGCTCCACATAGGAGGAGCAGGACAGATCCAGCCTGTGCTGCACAGTCCTGAGCAGAGTCTCTGCAGCCCCCTGCTGGGCATCAGAGGCAGCGCAGCCGTGGACCATCCTCAGCAGCAGGTTCCTGTCAACACTGGGAGAACATATATTAACAATTAAACAAACAACTTGTCCATAAAGCTTCATTGACTGAGAAAATGTTTTTTAATTATAATGTTTGTCATCAACTTAATAATAATAATAACTTGAATTTATATAGCGCCTTTCATAACCTCAAGGTCGCTTTACAAAGAAACATACAAGGACAAGACATAAAACATAAAAATATAAACATAAAACAGGGGGCAGAAATGGAAGTGTAAGTGGGGGGGGAGATTGAGTTATTGTTGGAAGGCGATGTTGAACTTGGGTCTTATTGCAGTTTTGTCCTTCATTTCTCTCAGTAATAAGAACATAGTGCATATCACATTAATAATGGATCAAAAAGGTTGGTAACAGATGTCCAGCTAAGAAGAGAACATGTATGCATGTTTTTATTGCTGTTGGTTTGGCTTTTCAAAAATGTGCCTCTTTAACATGGAAAGATAAGTGGCTGAAAGTGTTGTGCTGTTCCACCCTGCTGTTTCCATTCACTGATATTGGTGTTTGACGGATGGTAAAGTACAGCTGGGCCGAGATAAATACACGTTTAGAACTTTATTTGTCCGACCTGAGCTGAGAAACTTTGTCCAGGTTCAAGAGGATGGACTGTGTTTTCCATGCTGGTATGGAGGTCCACAGGAGGTTCAGTTTGACTCCATCACTGTGTGCGAGGGTATAGAGCAGAGCAACACAGTCCACTGGTGACATCTCTCTGCAGGTCAGGTTGATCACATGATCCAAGGACCTCAGTAAACTGGGTATAATGGGACTGGCTCGAGCTTTGTAAATCTCCCTGATAGCAGTCAACACAAAGCTGGGACAGGGCCTGAAAGAGTTTTAATGAACACACTTTAGTAAAGAATTAACAAAATATATTTAAATGCTAAAACAGGATAAACGACTCTATTGATCACCTTTTAAACACAATCCTGTCCAGGTAGGGAAGCAGACGTGTGATGTTCTCCTGTAAGAAGGGGTTCTTCCTCATGTTCACAGTGAGGGTCTGAGCCGATGGATGCTGCAGTAGAAGATGGAGAAGCTCCCAGTTCAGAGAGAAGGAGGTCAGGTCTCCTCCTAACTTACTCAAGAAGGACCAGGTCAAGTCCTCGTCCTGGAGTTCATGGAGCAGGGAGAGTAGCTGCTGGACATTCTTCTCACTCAGTCTGCAGGAACAGTGTATGAATATATGTGAACATTAATATCATCTGCATTCATTATTGTGAGTGTATGAGGCTCCAGAGAGACTGTTACTTGATTTTGAGAGGGCCATCATGGAGCAGCAGTGGTGTGAGACCCAGAGCAGGAACACAGACCTCAGTCAGGTCTAACTGTCTCACTGCCCAGTATCTCAGCAGGGAAGCCAAGCTACTGACAACCTTCAACAACACTCTGCGTGATGGTTGGGTGGTCTGAGGGGAGAGAGAAAGCTCTTCAACAGTCACCTGACAGACCACTCCCCATCTCCTCACCCAGCCACACA
This sequence comes from Dissostichus eleginoides, assembly GCA_031216635.1. NCBI lineage: Eukaryota > Metazoa > Chordata > Actinopteri > Perciformes > Nototheniidae > Dissostichus > Dissostichus eleginoides. The sequence goes on along the minus strand of CM062287.1, from coordinate 12,483,293 downwards.
GCAGCAAGGCCATGTCGTTAGAAAGCCTGGAAACAAAGAAAGAGAATTGTACCATCATTTACCTTTATCCCCTAACTGAACATTCAAACTGGACACGATGGCATGATAACAATAAAAGAGTAACTGTTTAAATGCGCACTTGAGACTGTGTAGTTGTGTTGTTCGTCTAAAGAGAGCAAAGGCTCTCTTGACAGACATCTTTCTGGGTTTGAGGATGAGATCCACTTTAGAGCCACACAGCTGGAGAACTCTCCCCACAGACAGGCAGGTTTTCCTGGGTAACTCTCCTGATAGCAGCAGGGTGAACCCTGAGAGCTGCAGCAGAGAGGCCAACCTCTCAGCCTCCTCTCTGGATCGGACAGAGATGAACGTACACACTCTCTGGAAGAACTCTGGACCACAGCTGAAACACAACAATATGGATGAACAGTGAGAAGGCAAAGCTCAAGTGCAATACATGCTGCACTGCAAACCATCTTATCTGCAAGGTCTTTAATCAAGAATGACATTTAAAGAAAAGAAAATAGGATGAAATAGTTCAGGTGCATGTGTGGTATCCTATGTGATAAAGCATTGCTCTGTCTGTTGTGCTAATTCATTAATAAACTGAAAAATTTCATTTATCTACAGAATACCCATTATTCATTTCAGTTAATTAACTGCTTTCAATGTGCTGTTGATTTTTTACTAGATCTTTTTAATGAACCTTTCTGAGGAATGCATTTCATATTATGAATATAGAGTATGACTGACCTGATCTTTGAGATATAAGGCAGACACTGCAGCAAAGTCCTCACTTCACTCTCTCCATCTGAGCAGCCTCTCAGCTCCACTTGTTTCTTCTCTGGTTGGAGTCTCAGCACTTCCAGCAGGATGGAGGTCTTTCTCTTGAGAGGTTATGGTCCAGACTGCAGGAGCTGACTGGAGAACAGACTGTAATGATGGAAGGACACTCAGACCTGTTTCAGTCTCATAGTCCTTCAGGTGGGAGTACAGATCCAGCAGGAAACACACTGATATTCTTCATCATCATCATCAATTATGTCAGTGAAAGGGAATGTAGGATATGTGCACACTGATGATAACAGCTCCAGTGTCTTCTCTCCTGTCTGCTGCTCTCTCTCTGCTGCTGCACAGAACAGAGTCCCAAAGAACTTGACTTCACCTGAGTCTACAAACCTGAAACTGGAACGAGAATTGAACAGTTTGTTATCAGATGATGTCAACAGCAGAGAAAGACTCTGATAGGGAGTGTTTCTGCTAAATGTCTACAAATACCTGCAAGTGAGCATAACACAGTAAAGTCAATCAACCTCATATTGAAGTAACTATGCCGTTGAAAGGATCATATTTGGATTTTGGAAAGCTTTCAGTAAATGAACCTTTCCACAACATGTGTCATCACTTAGCTCTTCTACTGACTCACAACACAGACACTAATCCTGTTCCTCAGATCACTTCTTATTTGCTTCCCAGTGATTCTGTTCACCTGAGGTGATTTTACTTTGTGAATGAGTTTGTTTGTAAAATGATATTCCCAATATAATAATGTAAAAAGTGGAACAACAACATCTAGAGTCACTTTCATGTAGAAGAGAACATCACACCATCAAACTCTTCACTTTGCTCCTGAGATAATACACATGTGAATCAGAGTTTAGTAACACCTCCTCTGTCTCTGATGACTAGAAGTTAGGATTGTTCATGTGTCTGAAATCTTTATTTAAAGCTCACTATACAGTCTTTAGAAGTTTCATTAGAGTCAGTCAAGTTGAAGATAGTATCCGTTAAAGAGGTAGATAAAATGGAGTATTACTTGTTGTGCGTTTATACTTTTAATTGCTCTTTATTTAAATTCAAAGAGATGCAACCTCTTCTATCTGTGCAATAACATTTGTTTTTGTTACAACTGATTATTGATAAGCTGCAGAGATATGTTAAAAAGCTGATAGCAGTTTAATCAGCAAGTTTATTTATGTTTGTATGTGTCTTTATTTCTGAATGAGGCAGGAGCATGATGGTGTTGCTCTCTCAGAGCTTCTCTCATTATGATTCACATCATTTCATTATTCTCAAACAGGTAGAAGACTGTGGTTTAAAATAATGACTGAACTGGGAAATGTTATTCATCTACATCATGTTCAGAAGTGAAGGACTAGTGTCTCTTTCTGAAACACTGCCCATAATCAGATGTCATTTATTGTTTTATTTCTTAAGAAATCTAAAAAATATCATAAATATAAATATGTCAACTTACCTGATCTTTGAGATATAAGGCAGACACTGCAGCAAAGTCCTCACTTCACTCTCTCCATCTGAGCAGCCTCTCAGCTCCACTTGTTTCTTCTCTGGTTGGAGTCTCAGCACTTCCAGCAGGATGGAGGTCTTTCTCTCTGAGAGGTTTATGTTCCAGACTGCAGGAGCTGACTGGAGAACAGACTGTAATGATGGAAGGACACTCAGACCTGTTTCAGTCTCATAGTCCTTCAGGTGGGAGGCCAGATCCAGCAGGAAATCACACTGATATTCTTCATCAACAGGATCAGATTTGTGAGGAAGAGGGAATGTAGGATATGTGCACACTGATGATAACAGCTCCAGTGTCTTCTCTCCTGTCTGCTGCTCTCTCTCTGCTGCTGCACAGAACAGAGTCCCAAAGAACTGGACTCCAGCTGAGATTACAAACCGGGATCTGGAACTAGAATTGAACAGTTTGTTATCAGATGATGTCAACAACAGAGAAAGAGCTTGTCATTTTGCTTTGTGAACAAGTCTTACACATAAAAGGAAATATACAAAATATAATAATATACATAGTGGCACAACCAATCTAAAGTTACTATCTTGTAGAAAAGTGAATCCCATCATGCATTGCTTCACCCTTCTCCTGGTATGATAGAAGAGTAAATTACAGCTTAGTTACACTACAGATGTTGCTGCATTAAAAAAGTATTCTTCATGTGTCTGAAACATGGGCATGATATTGTTTGGAAATGTGTTGTGGGCACATTTTCAATGAAAAAAAACGAGATGCCCTCCGCACGCAATACACGAGTAACAGAGGCCTACTTTTTGATGGCACTAACTTAGGACGCCTGAAGACCTGGCTTCACTATTCACTGACGCAAACCTGACTCAACAGCATGGCTGTTTGTAATGTTCACAGAGAGAATGGAAAACTTTGACAAGAATAAACTGTGTTAATAACTTGTAAAGTTTCTGATCGCCACATGCACGTTTTTGGGTAATTTCAGAATCAGGGGGGAGGCTCTTTTTAGCTTTCTTTACTTTGTGTTGACCACTAGTGCAGTGCCTCTGCCCTGCTGCTGCACAGAGTGCTGCTTATCTCTTCCTGCTGATGCAAAGCAGAGCAAGATTTGCCTTTAGATTTTATATACAAAGTTTACTAATAATAATTGTGTCACATGTCCAACTTGCACCACCTGGTTCCTGCAGAAATAAACCGACCAAGTGTGAACGGACAAACTTTCCTCGAGAAACATGCTCTCTTCTACAAATAAACCTTTATGAAAGAGTTTTCATTTATAACATTTCATTGTGCCTGCTATTTTCAGAACATTTCTTAACACATTTAACTGGTCCCCCACATTCCCAGCATTATTGATACCTCTGGTCTGAAATCTTACTTTAAGGCTCAATATGAAGTGAAAATAGTTGTCATCAGTCAGTAAAGTTCACTCCAGCATCAGTTATAGAAGAGAAATGTTGTAATAATTGTTAATCAGGACTGTGTTGTTGTCTCAGAGCTATATTATTCTGATTATGATCATCATATTTCATTCATCATTTGATTATTCTCAAACAGGGAGATACTGAAAAAGGATTTAACTCAGAAAAGTTATTCATCTTTATCTAATTATGTGCATTTGTGAGTGACAATTATGTCTTTTCAAAACACTTCCTACTTTTAGATGTATATTTTTTATACAACACTTCTTAAGAAATCCTAAATGTGAAATGTGATAAATACACAGTAGTCGTCCCATTTACCTGATCTTTGAGATATAAGGCAGACACTGCAGCAAAGTCCTCACTTCACTCTCTCCATCTGAGCAGCCTCTCAGCTCCACTTGTTTCTTCTCTGGTTGGAGTCTCAGCACTTCCAGCAGGATGGAGGTCTTTCTCTCTGAGAGGTTTATGGACCAGACTGCAGGAACTGACTGGAAAAGTGGCTTCAGTTTTTGAATGACAGCTGAATTCTCTTGAGTTTTGACATGTTGATAAAAATCCAGAAGGATGTTATGCATATCATAGTTAAAAGAAAACAGAGAGATGAGGTTGTTCACTTCATTGTGAACGCTTTCTCCTTGAATGAGAGTAGCTGCTTTCAGGCATAAATCCAGAAACAGCTGCTTTTCTTCTCTCTTCAGTGTCTCATAGCATCGCTCCTGGGCCTGTAATCCTGGACCTCTGTGGGTCCTCCTGAAGCTGCATGATAAAAAACATGTATTAAACACTGCATGTACTATCAAACTGTATAAAGTTACAGTTTAAGCAAAGTTACAGTTTTAAAATGTTGTGCTATTTAATTTTCAACATCTTTTGCAGAATGTCTGAATGAAAAGTAAAAAAAGGGAACATTTTCTGGAGGGCAACATAAGAGATCAAAGTTCAGATTCACCTGACAGAATAAAGCACTGACGAGTTTCATTATTAACTGAATTACTAGTTACAATTACTCATTGTAAACACTGTCTATACCTGATCACTGTTTAGCAATGTGAACTCTTTACCTTCCAACATTCAACATGTTTTGTAGTTTCAACTGGGTTAGGGTTGAATCTAAAATTGAAGATGATTACAAATTTCAAAAGGATTTCCTAATCTGCGGGGAGGAAGAGGTAAAATTACACAACGCGTAACTTCCTGTTGCCAGTAGTTGGCACTTTGTCGCTGAGTCAATATAGGCGTGTTGATGTCTGCAGGCCTGGACTCTTATTATCCATGAGAGATCTGGAGCATATTGGAGAATTTAGGCTCCAGTTACACTTTCTGTTTTATGAGTAAATGCTTTTTTTCTCCCGACCACGCCACAGCAAGGGAGTTCCATGGAGAGTTAAGCTATAAATAACTTTTGATCTTTAAGGTCTAAGATGGCACTGAAAGATTTTAGGGTTGAACAGAGGAAATGTGTAGGCGACAAAATGCTGTCAAATGCTAAAGGGCTAACTTCCTGTTGGTTAACAGTATGCCTCCTAGACCTTTTTTTGTGTTTTGTTTACATGCTTCCTTTCCAAAAAATATATATAAATGTAGGGCAAAACCAGGGCAGGGGCTGCCTTCCAGGGGGCTCTGTTGAGCTATTTTGCCACGGCAAAGCGACACCAAGATTGCATTTTGTGCCACGTTTAATTCAAAGAGAATGTAATATTCCTCAAAAAGACAATTGTTTCATAACAAGAAATATAATAATTCCTACAATTCCAATAGGGTCCTCCCTACGTTGTTTGCTCTCGGAGCCTAGTTAATGAATATACAGTATTTTCTGACTTACCTGATCTTTGAGATATAAGCCAGACACTGCAGCAAAGTCCTCACTTCACTCTCTCCATCTGAGCAGCCTCTCAGCTCCACTTGTTTCTTCTCTGGTTGGAGTCTCAGCACTTCCAGCAGGATGGAGGTCTTTCTCTCTGAGAGGTTTATGGTCCAGACTGCAGGAGCTGACTGGAGAACAGACTGTAATGATGGAAGGACACTCAGAACTGTTTCAGTCTCATAGTCCTTCAGGTGGGAGTACAGATCCAGCAGGAAACCACACTGATATTCTTCATCATCATCATCAATTATGTCAGTGAAAGGGAATGTTGGATATGTGCACACTGATGATAACAGCTCCAGTGTCTTCTCTCCTGTCTGCTGCTCTCTCTCTGCTGCTGCACAGAACAGAGTCCCAAAGAACTTGACTTCACCTGAGATTACAAACCTGAAACTGGAACGAGAATTGAACAGTTTGTTATCAGATGATGTCAACAGCAGAGAAAGACTCTGATAGGGAGTGTTTCTGCTAAATGTCTACAAATACCTGCAAGTGAGCATAACACAGTAAAGTCAATCAACCTCATATTGAAGTAACTATGCCGTTGAAAGGATCATATTTGGATTTTGGAAAGCTTTCAGTAAATGAACCTTTCCACAACATGTGTCATCACTTAGCTCTTCTACTGACTCACAACACAGACACTAATCCTGTTCCTCAAATCACTTCTTATTTGCTTCCCAGTGATTCTGTTCACCTGAGGTGATTTTACTTTGTGAATGAGTTTGTTTGTAAAATGATATTCCCAATATAATAATGTAAAAAGTGGAACAACAACATCTAGAGTCACTATCATGTAGAAGAGAACATCACACCATCAAACTGTTCACTTTGCTCCTGAGATAATACACATGTGAATCAGAGTTTAGTAACACCTCCTCTGTCTCTGATGACTAGAAGTTAGGATTGTTCATGTGTCTGAAATCTTTATTTAAAGCTCACTATACAGTCTTTAGAAGTTTCATTAGAGTCAGTCAAGTTGAAGATAGTATCCGTTAAAGAGGTAGATAAATGGAGTATTACTTGTTGTGCGTTTATACTTTTAATTGCTCTTTATTTAAAGTCAAAGAGATGCAACCTCTTCTATCTGTGCAATAACATTTGTTTTTGTTACAACTGATTATTGATAAGCTGCAGAGATATGTTAAAAAGCTGATAGCAGTTTAATCAGCAAGTTTATTTATGTTTGTATGTGTCTTATTTCTGAATGAGGCAGGAGCATGATGGTGTTGCTCTCTCAGAGCTTCTCTCATTATGATTCACATCATTTCATTATTCTCAAACAGGTAGAAGACTGTGGTTTAAAATAATGACTGAACTGGGAAATGTTATTCATCTACATCATGTTCAGAAGTGAAGGACTAGTGTCTCTTTCTGAAACACTGCCCATAATCAGATGTCATTTTTGTATTTCTTAAGAAATCCACATAGAAAAATCTATATATAAAATAAACAGTAATGGTCACTTACCTGATCTTTGAGATATAAGGCAGACACTGCAGCAAAGTCCTCACTTCACTCTCTCCATCTGAGCAGCCCTCAGCTCACTTGTTTTTCTCTGGTTGGAGTCTCAGCACTTCCAGCAGGATGGAGGTTTTCTCTTGAGAGGTTTATGTCCAGACTGAAGGAGCTGACTGGAGAACAGACTGTAATGATGGAAGGACACTCAGGCCTGTTTCAGTCTCACAGTCCTTCAGGTGGGAGTACAGATCCAGCAGGAAATCACACTGATATTCTTCATAACCCTGTTTGTGAGGAAGAGGGAATGTAGGATATGTGCACACTGATGATAACAGCTCCAGTGTCTTCTCTCCTGTCTGCTGCTCTCTCTCTGCTGCTGCACAGAACAGAGTCCCAAAGATCTTGACTCCACCTGAGTCTCCAAACCTGAATCTGGAACGAGAATTGAACAGTTTGTTATCAGATGATGTCAACAACAGAGAAAGAGCTTGTCATTTTGCTTTGTGAACAAGTCTTACAATAAAAGGAAATATACAAAATATAATAATATACATAGTGGAACAACCAATCTAAAGTTACTATCTTGTAGAAAAGTGAATCCCATCATGCATTGCTTCACCCTTCTCCTGGTATGATAGAAGAGTAAATTACAGCTTAGTTACACTACAGATGTTGCTGCATTAAAAAAGTATTCTTCATGTGTCTGAAACATGGGCATGATATTGTTTGGAAATGTGTTGTGGGCACATTTTCAATGAAAAAAAACGAGATGCCCTCCGCACGCAATACACGAGTAACAGAGGCCTACTTTTTGATGGCACTAACTTAGGACGCCTGAAGACCTGGCTTCACTATTCACTGACGCAAACCTGACTCAACAGCATGGCTGTTTGTAATGTTCACAGAGAGAATGGAAAACTTTGACAAGAATAAACTGTGTTAATAACTTGTAAAGTTTCTGATCGCCACATGCACGTTTTTGGGTAATTTCAGAATCAGGGTGGGGGCTCTTTTTAGCTTTCTTTACTTTGTGTTGACCACTAGTGCAGTGCCTCTGCCCTGCTGCTGCACAGAGTGCTGCTTATCTCTTCCTGCTGATGCAAAGCAGAGCAAGATTTGCCTTTAGATTTTATATACAAAGTTTACTAATAATAATTGTGTCACATGTCCAACTTGCACCACCTGGTTCCTGCAGAAATAAACCGACCAAGTGTGAACGGACAAACTTTCCTCGAGAAACATGCTCTCTTCTACAAATAAACCTTTATGAAAGAGTTTTCATTTATAACATTTCATTGTGCCTGCTATTTTCAGAACATTTCTTAACACATTTAACTGGTCCCCCACATTCCCAGCATTATTGATACCTCTGGTCTGAAATCTTACTTTAAGGCTCAATATGAAGTGAAAATAATTGTCATCAGTCAGTAAAGTTCACTCCAGCATCAGTTATAGAAGAGAAATGTTGTAATAATTGTTAATCAGGACTGTGTTGTTGTCTCAGAGCTATATTATTCTGATTATGATCATCATATTTCATTCATCATTTGATTATTCTCAAACAGGGAGATACTGAAAAAGGATTTAACTCAGAAATGTTATTCATCTTTATCTAATTATGTGCATTTGTGAGTGACAATTATGTCTTTTCAAAACACTTCCTACTTTTAGATGTATATTTTTTATACAACACTTCTTAAGAAATCCTAAATGTGAAATGTGATAAATACACAGTAGTCGTCCCATTTACCTGATCTGTGAGATATAAGGCAGACACTGCAGCAAAGTCCTCACTTCACTCTCTCCATCTGAGCAGCCTCTCAGCTCCACTTGTTTCTTCTCTGGTTGGAGTCTCAGCACTTCCAGCAGGATGGAGGTCTTTCTCTCTGAGAGGTTTATGAACCAGACTGCAGGAGCTGACTGGAGAACAGACTGTAATGATGGAAGGACACTCAGACCTGTTTCAGTCTCATAGTCCTTCAGGTGGGAGTACAGATCCAGCAGGAAATCACCCTGATATCCTTCATCAACATCAACTATGTCAGTAAAAGGGAATGTAGGATATGTGCACACTGATGATAACAGCTCCAGTGTCTTCTCTCCTGTCTGCTGCTCTCTCTCTGCTGCTGCACAGAACAGAGTCCCAAAGAACTTGACTTCACCTGAGACTCCAAACCTGAAACTGGAACTAGAATTGAACAGTTTGTTATCAGATGATGTCAACAGCAGAGAAAGACTCTGATAAGGAGTGTTTCTGCTAAATGTCTACAAATACCTGCAAGTGAGCATAACACAGTAAAGTCAATCAACCTCATATTGAAGTAACTATGCCGTTGAAAGGATCATATTTGGATTTTGGAAAGCTTTCAGTAAATGAACCTTTCCACAACATGTGTCATCACTTAGCTCTTCTACTGACTCACAACACAGACACTAATCCTGTTCCTCAAATCACTTCTTATTTGCTTCCCAGTGATTCTGTTCACCTGAGGTGATTTTACTTTGTGAATGAGTTTGTTTGTAAAATGATATTCCCAATATAATAATGTAAAAAGTGGAACAACAACATCTAGAGTCACTATCATGTAGAAGAGAACATCACACCATCAAACTGTTCACTTTGCTCCTGAGATAATACACATGTGAATCAGAGTTTAGTAACACCTCCTCTGTCTCTGATGACTAGAAGTTAGGATTGTTCATGTGTCTGAAATCTTTATTTAAAGCTCACTATACAGTCTTTAGAAGTTTCATTAGAGTCAGTCAAGTTGAAGATAGTATCCGTTAAAGAGGTAGATAAATGGAGTATTACTTGTTGTGCGTTTATACTTTGAATTGCACTTTATTTAAATTCAAAGAGATGCAACCTCTTCTATCTGTGCAATAACATTTGTTTTTGTTACAACTGATTATTGATAAGTTGCAGAGATATGTTAAAAAGCTGATAGCAGTTTAATCAGCAAGTTTATTTATGTTTGTATGTGTCTTTATTTCTGAATGAGGCAGGGGCATGATGGTGTTGCTCTCTCAGAGCTTCTCTCATTATGATTCACATCATTTCATTATTCTCAAACAGGTAGAAGACTGTGGTTTAAAATAATGACTGAACTGGGAAATGTTATTCATCTACATCATGTTCAGAAGTGAAGGACTAGTGTCTCTTTCTGAAACACTGCCCATAATCAGATGTCATTTATTGTTTTATTTCTTAAGAAATCTAAAAAATATCATAAATATAAATTATTGTTCAACTTACCTGATCTTTGAGATATAAGGCAGACACTGCAGCAAAGTCCTCACTTCACTCTCTCCATCTGAGCAGCCTCTCAGCTCCACTTGTTTCTTCTCTGGTTGGAGTCTCAGCACTTCCAGCAGGATGGAGGTCTTTCTCTGTGAGAGGTTTATGGACCAGACTGCAGGAACTGACTGGAAAAGTGGCTTCAGTTTTTGAATGACAGCTGAATTCTCTTGAGTTTTGACATGTTGATAAAAATCCAGAAGGATGTTATGCATATCATAGTTAAAAGAAAACAGAGAGATGAGGTTGTTCACTTCATTGTGAACGCTTTCTCCTTGAATGAGAGTAGCTGCTTTCAGGCATAAATCCAGAAACAGCTGCTTTTCTTGTCTCTTCAGTGTCTCATAGCATCGCTCCTGGGCCTGTAATCCTGGACCTCTGTGGGTCCTCCTGAAGCTACATGATAACAAACATGTATTAAACACTGCATGTACTATCAAACTGTATAAAGTTACAGTTTAAGCAAAGTTACAGTTTTAAAATGTTGTGCTATTTAATTTTCCACATCTTTTGCAGAATGTCTGAATGAAAGGTAAAAAAAGGGAACATTTTCTGGAGGGCAACATAAGAGATCAAAGTTCAGATTCACCTGACAGAATAAAGCACTGACGAGTTTCATTATTAACTTAATTACTAGTTACAATTACTCATTGTAAACACTGTCTATACCTGATCACTGTTTAGCAATGTGAACTCTTTACCTTCCAACATTCAACATGTTTTGTAGTTTCAACTGGGTTAGGGTTGAATCTAAAATTGAAGATGATTACAAATTTCAAAAGGATTTCCTAATCTGCGGGGAGGAAGAGGTAAAATTACACAACGCGTAACTTCCTGTTGCCAGTAGTTGGCACTTTGTCGCTGAGTCAATATAGGCGTGTTGATGTCTGCAGGCCTGGACTCTTATTATCCATGAGAGATCTGGAGCATATTGGAGAATTTAGGCTCCAGTTACACTTTCTGTTTTATGAGTAAATGCTTTTTTTCTCCCGACCACGCCACAGCAAGGGAGTTCCATGGAGAGTTAAGCTATAAATAACTTTTGATCTTTAAGGTCTAAAGATGGCACTGAAAGATTTTAGGGTTGATCAGAGGAAATGTGTAGGCGTCAAAATGCTGTCAAATGCTAAAGGGCTAACTTCCTGTTGGTTAACAGTATGCCTCCTAGACCTTTTTTAGTTTTGTTTACATGCTTCCTTTCCAAAAAATATATATAAATGTAGGGCAAAACCAGGGCAGGGGCTGCCTTCCAGGGGGCTCTGTTGAGCTATTTTGCCACGGCAAAGCGACACCAAGATTGCATTTTGTGCCACGTTTAATTCAAAGAGAATGTAATATTCCTCAAAAAGACAATTGTTTCATAACAAGAAATATAATAATTCCTACAATTCCAATAGGGTCCTCCCTACGTTGTTTGCTCTCGGAGCCTAGTTAATGAATATACAGTATTTTCTGACTTACCTGATCTTTGAGATATAAGGCAGACACTGCAGCAAAGTCCTCACTTCACTCTCTCCATCTGAGCAGCCTCTCAGCTCCACTTGTTTCTTCTCTGGTTGGAGTCTCAGCACTTCCAGCAGGATGGAGGTCTTTCTCTCTGAGAGGTTTATGGACCAGACTGCAGGAACTGACTGGAAAAGTGGCTTCAGTTTTTGAATGACAGCTGAATTCTCTTGAGTTTTGACATGTTGATAAAAATCCAGAAGGATGTTATGCATATCAGTGTTAAAAGAAAACAGAGAGATGAGGTTGTTCACTTCATTGTGAACGCTTTCTCCTTGAATGAGAGTAGCTGCTTTCAGGCATAAATCCAGAAACAGCTGCTTTTCTTGTCTCTTCAGTGTCTCATAGCATCGCTCCTGGGCCTGTAATCCTGGACCTCTGTGGGTCCTCCTGAAGCTGCATGATAACAAACATGTATTAAACACTGCATGTACTATCAAACTGTATAAAGTTACAGTTTAAGCAAAGTTACAGTTTTAAAATGTTGTGCTATTTAATTTTCCACATCTTTTGCAGAATGTCTGAATGAAAAGTAAAAAAAGGGAACATTTTCTGGAGGGCAACATAAGAGATCAAAGTTCAGATTCACCTGACAGAATAAAGCACTGACGAGTTTCATTATTAACTTAATTACAAGTTACAATTACTCATTGTAAACACTGTCTATACCTGATCACTGTTTAGCAATGTGAACTCTTTACCTTCCAACATTCAACATGTTTTGTAGTTTCAACTGGGTTAGGGTTGAATCTAAAATTGAAGATGATTACAAATTTCAAAAGGATTTCCTAATCTGCGGGGAGGAAGAGGTAAAATGACACAACGCGTAACTTCCTGTTGCCAGTAGTTGGCACTTTGTCGCTGAGTCAATATAGGCGTGTTGATGTCTGCAGGCCTGGACTCTTATTATCCATGAGAGATCTGGAGCATATTGGAGAATTTAGGCTCCAGTTACACTTTCTGTTTTATGAGTAAATGCTTTTTTTCTCCCGACCACGCCACAGCAAGGGAGTTCCATGGAGAGTTAAGCTATAAATAACTTTTGATCTTTAAGGTCTAAAGATGGCACTGAAAGATTTTAGGGTTGATCAGAGGAAATGTGTAGGCGACAAAATGCTGTCAAATGCTAAAGGGCTAACTTCCTGTTGGTTAACAGTATGCCTCCTAGACCTTTTTTAGTTTTGTTTACATGCTTCCTTTCCAAAAAATATATATAAATGTAGGGCAAAACCAGGGCAGGGGCTGCCTTCCAGGGGGCTCTGTTGAGCTATTTTGCCACGGCAAAGCGACACCAAGATTGCATTTTGTGCCACGTTTAATTCAAAGAGAATGTAATATTCCTCAAAAAGACAATTGTTTCATAACAAGAAATATAATAATTCCTACAATTCCAATAGGGTCCTCCCTACGTTGTTTGCTCTCGGAGCCTAGTTAATGAATATACAGTATTTTCTGACTTACCTGATCTTTGAGATATAAGGCAGACACTGCAGCAAAGTCCTCACTTCACTCTCTCCATCTGAGCAGCCTCTCAGCTTCACTTGTTTCTTCTCTGGTTGGAGTCTCAGCACTTCCAGCAGGATGGAGGTCTTTCTCTCTGAGAGGTTTATGAACCAGACTGCAGGAGCTGACTGGAGAACAGACTGTAATGATGGAAGGACACTCAGGCCTGTTTCAGTCTCATAGTCCTTCAGGTGGGAGTACAGATCCAGCAGGAAATCACACTGATATTCTCCATAACCCTGTTTGTGAGGAAGAGGGAATGTAGGATATGTGCACACTGATGATAACAGCTCCAGTGTCTTCTCTCCTGTCTGCTGCTCTCTCTCTGCTGCTGCACAGAACAGAGTCCCAAAGAACTGGACTCCACCTGAGTCTCCAAACCAGAAACTGGAACGAGAATTGAACAGTTTGTTATCAGATGATGTCAACAGCAGAGAAAGACTCTGATAGGGAGTGTTTCTGCTAAATGTCTACAAATACCTGCAAGTGAGCATAACACAGTAAAGTCAATCAACCTCATATTGAAGTAACTATGCCGTTGAAAGGATCATATTTGGATTTTGGAAAGCTTTCAGTAAATGAACCTTTCCACAACATGTGTCATCACTTAGCTCTTCTACTGACTCACAACACAGACACTAATCCTGTTCCTCAAATCACTTCTTATTTGCTTCCCAGTGATTCTGTTCACCTGAGGTGATTTTACTTTGTGAATGAGTTTGTTTGTAAAATGATATTCCCAATATAATAATGTAAAAAGTGGAACAACAACATCTAGAGTCACTATCATGTAGAAGAGAACATCACACCATCAAACTGTTCACTTTGCTCCTGAGATAATACACATGTGAATCAGAGTTTAGTAACACCTCCTCTGTCTCTGATGACTAGAAGTTAGGATTGTTCATGTGTCTGAAATCTTTATTTAAAGCTCACTATACAGTCTTTAGAAGTTTCATTAGAGTCAGTCAAGTTGAAGATAGTATCCGTTAAAGAGGTAGATGAATGGAGTATTACTTGTTGTACCTTTATACTTTGAATTGCTCTTTATTTAAATTCAAAGAGATGCAACCTCTTCTATCTGTGCAATAACATTTGTTTTTGTTACAACGGATTATTGATAAGCTGCAGAGATATGTTAAAAAGCTGATAGCAGTTTAATCAGCAAGTTTATTTATGTTTGTATGTGTCTTTATTTCTGAATGAGGCAGGAGCATGATGGTGTTGCTCAACAAGGTTGTGATTGGCCCCGGTGCAAATATTGTTTTGGGCCCCCCCCCCCATCGCCCCAAACATAAGCGCACGCTGATGCACTCACACGCGCACGGACATACACTCTCTCTTGTCCTTTCTCTTTTGAGCGCCGCTCTTGTGCTTTGAAGTTTGCTGTACATTATAAATACAAGCTATTACATTTTTTATAATGCTGCCGAACTTGGTGCTGCTAGCTACAGTACAGTACAGGTTGATTCAACGGTTCCCTCACCACGCAAGGTATCACATGACATGAAAGCAGGGCCGGCTCTAGCCAATTTGATGCCCTAGGCGAGATTTTTTCTGGCGCCCCCCCCTATAGAATATATAAAGAATAAATTAAAAATCTCTACAGAAGACAAATACACTACAAAAACAGAAACTTATTGACATAGGTAATATACATAAAAAAGACTTCAAATGTATAGAGTATTGTATGAACATGTTTGAATTGGGGGATGGAAATCACATCCTCTAGGGGACATTTTTGAACATTTTAAAGTAAAATGCTTCAATCTGGTGCACTTTGAGCACACAATTACTAGAGACCTGATCTAGGGGGTACAACTCTAAAACACCCATATGAAAAAGATCGGTTTGCATTTTAATAATCAAATATGTATGTGAACATAACCAATAACCTACCATAGCCAATAACAAATAAATGTAACTTTTTTTATTTTTGTTGTTCATTCATATCTTATTTTACCTAGTTAACATTTATTTAGTAATGCACATTTTTATCTCCAGTTTTAAACGATATGTCTGGTTTACTGTCCTATTGTAGGCCTATACATTGGAATGATTTCAAACCTATTTATCCCAATAATTATAAAGGAGTGCCTTGGAAATATGTGTTTACATAAATTGTGATCAAAACGTTTGAGACCCACAGAGATAACTTAGACTAAAGTGAACTATCTAAACACTCAGAGTGCTTTACCTCACTGAGCTGTAGTTATCAGCCTCTCAGTCTGTCAGGAGAGAGCTCCCCTCCACCTTTGTTGTAGAAACATCTTCTTCTTATATCCGTTAGCGCAGCTAGCACCAGGTGCTAATAACTCAGCGCCGGTACATCGCTCCCACGCTCATTCGCACTTTGGCTGTGAGCTGCGGGCGCCAGATAAGCCAACATCCCCCACTTTCATCACTTACAGCACCCATCGTACAGGGCAAATGAAAAGTGTAACCGGGATGAAAAGGGTGTTACATTTACTTAATTATGAATGTTGTTACATCAAGGCCGAAAATTTGGATGAGCACCAATGGTCAAAAAAATCTTTCCCCCTCCCAAAGCTACCAGCGCAGCGCCCCATCCCCAGATCTGGCGCCCTAGGCGAACATCTATAACGCCAATGCTAAGGACCGGCCCTGCATGAAAGGGAGCAAGGTCATTGGACAGACAAATTCATTTAGGTTGCTTGGTTACTTTGAACACTGCATCAACCGTTTTTTTTTTGTTTTTTTGGCATGGGCCACTGGCCGGCTCTGGGCCCCGGTGCGTTGCACCGGCTGCACCGGCTATAGTTACGCCACTGGTGTTGCTGTCTCAAAGCTTAAGTTCTCTCATTAGGATTCACATCATTTCATTATTCTCAAACAGGTGTTTTGAAAATAATGACTGAACTGTGAAATGTTATTCATCTACATCATGTTCAGAAGTGAAGGACTAGTGTCTCTTTCTGAAACACTGCCCATAATCAGATGTAATTAATTGTTGTATTTCTTAAGAAATCCACATAGAAAAATCAATATCATAAAATAAACAGTAATGGTCCCACCAACCTGAGCTGTGAGATATAAGGCAGACACTGCAGCAAAGTCCTCACTTCACTCTCTTCATCTGAGCAGCCTCTCAGCTCCACTTGTTTCTTCTCTGGTTGGAGTCTCAGCACTTCCAGCAGGATGGAGGTCTTTCTCTGTGAGAGGTTTATGTTCCAGACTGCAGGAGCTGACTGGAGAACAGACTGTAATGATGGAAGGACACTCAGGCCTGTTTCAGTCTCATAGTCCTTCAGGTGGGAGGCCAGATCCAGCAGGAAATCACACTGAGGGTTCCTCTTAAAATAATAAGAAACTATGTCGGTTAAAGCTATTGTTTGATATGTGCACACTGATAACAACAGCTGCAGTGTCTTCTCTCCTGTCTGCTGCTCTCTCTCTGCTGCTGCACAGAACAGAGTCCCAAAGAACTGGAGTTCACCTGAAGGCTCTGATAACTGAGGCACAAAACTGAAAACACAAGGAATCAAGAGATTGTGATGTTAGGTTTCTATCAAATACATACTTTTCTCCATCAGCTGTTGTTTAAATTATGTTAAATTGAATCTGCAGATTACCATTTACCTGATCTGTGAGATATAAGGCAGACACTGCAGCAAAGTCCTCACTTCACTCTCTCCATCTGAGCAGCCTCTCAGCTTCACTTGTTTCTTCTCTGGTTGGAGTCTCAGCACTTCCAGCAGGATGGAGGTCTTTCTCTCTGAGAGGTTTATGGACCAGACTGCAGGAACTGACTGGAAAAGTGGCTTCAGTTTTTGAATGACAGCTGAATTATCTTGAGTTTTGACATGTTGATAAAAATCCAGAAGGATGTTATGCAAATCATAGTTAAAAGAAAACAGAGAGATGAGGTTGTTCACTTCATTGTGAACGCTTTCTCCTTGAATGAGAGTAGCTGCTTTCAGGCATAAATCCAGAAACAGCTGCTTTTCTTGTCTCTTCAGTGTCTCATAGCATCGCTCCTGGGTCTGTAATCCTGGACCTCCGTAGGTCCTCCTGAAGCTGCATGATAACAAACACATGTGTCATTGCATGTACTTTAGAACTGTATAAACTTCAAATGTAAAACAAAGTTACAGCTGTTAACACTGTGCTAATGTTAAATATCAAATGCAAATGCAATATTTAATTCTCCACAGCTTTTGAAGAATTTCTGAGAGAGTACAATTCTGGATGTCAACATAAGAGATCAAAGTTCAGATTCAACTGAAACAAAGAGGCAGCCTGTTTCTAAAAACATACTGATGCAGTACTTGTTGTTTTATTCAAACTATGTTTATTGTCCATTTATAGTTTTTAAGAATGCTGACTAATAAGTGTTAAAAAGAAAGGGTGAAAAAAACATCAGCATTTAAATTGCTGCATTGAATAATATATAAGACATACATTAAATCTGACCTAATTTCTGCTTCGATTAGGCTGAGTTTAACCTTAATGCTGATCCACATTCAGAATGCAATGAAGACTTTCCCACCCAAAACAAGGATAAAACTTAAGGCAGTGGTTCCCAAAGTGTGTGAGCTCACAGCTGCAATGCCGATCTGAAAATATCTGCAGCACAAGGCAAGCCCACACCAGTCACTGAAAAGGTGGTTAAAGGTGTATTTTTTGTAAAGAAAATGTTCAGGTTCCCTTTCGGTCTCTCAGGGAGCTGGTTTAGTGAGCTGATCAATGCACATCAGCATCTCTTCCTCTCTCGGTACACACACTGCTGCTCGTTAAACGCCCGTCAACTTTATCGTAATGAAAACTATTCAAAGTTCTAGATCCTATGTTGTTTGACCACTATTTCCGCTATTTTACTAAAGGTTCATAAAACACATTTCTTTATCAGTTAAATTAGCATGTGACTTGTTTTTATCCTCAAAGAACCGGAATCTCTAAAATCAAAACGATCCCCAACCGTAAGTATTACACAGTTAGACTTTGAATAATTCCACTGTGAAGGTGATTCGTCACTTTATTATGCATTTAGTTTTGTTAAATAACAAGTTGCAGTTTTATAAATGATAATGTTTAAATCAATTCCAGTGAAGTTTGGAAGCTCAAGATGTGTACGTGGTTCGTGGTTCGTAGGGGGGGGGGGTGAATCCCACCACACAGAAACATAAGCTACATACCTGAGGGAGCTGACGTTTGGCAGAGCCTCTGGCAGAGTCTCACACAGACTGTGGCAGTCAGGGTTCTCCCTTTCCCAGTGGAGGCAGATTTTAACCTTCAAACGTTTCTTCTGCAGGACTGACACTGCTCTTTCAAACAGCTTTCTGTCCCCCTCCACTGGAAGGTGCAACTGATTTCCATCAAGGCCAAGTAAGGTGATGTAGTCCATCTCCCCTTCGCTGAGAAGGAAGATCTCCCACAGCTGCCGTGGCAGAGAATCACACCTGCAATATGAAGAATAATCAGCTATCATTTCATTACTTCTGTATATATTAATATATGTATAAAAAAGGTTACAACTTTGAACAATTAAATTCTACCTAATTAGATGTGTTGTAATCTTAGCAGTAATAATAACTGCTCATCCATACCATTGGACGTTTTGAAGGCATCCTAATAGTGGTCTCATTCCGTGTTGTGATATCGTGACGTCCTCAAGGTTCAGCCATGTTTTCCTCTCCTTGGACTGATTGATCACATAGGCCACAGCACAGCAGGGGTAAGGATCGAGACTCTCTCCACTGAGGTCAAGACGATAGTTCAGTTTTTCCAGAAGGTCGATGCATGCTTCAGGACACTGGGACTCAAACAAGCACTGGCATAGGAACAGTATGCGCCCACTGTCCTTGGTATCAGGATCATCGTTTTCACACAGACTAGGAAGGAATGTGGATATCACTTCCTCTAAGAACCAGTTTGATGTATTCTTGAGCTCCTCAGCAGGAATCAGACACTCCATCAAACTAGGGCTCTTCTCAGTCAACAATCTACACATGTAAGGGATCAGATGTTTCATGTGTTTCTTCTCAGTGAGGCATTGCTGAAAAACATTAGTGATTAAAACTGGATTCTTCAAGAGCCACAGTGCTGCAAAAAACTCCTGCATTGTGTAATGGAGAAATGCACAGGTGGTTATACTCTTAGTAAGGGCGACTTTGATAGCAAGTTGTTTGAGCAAGGAGAGGACACAGCTGTCTCCAAAGGGAGGTAGTGTCAAGTTCACAGTATTTCCTTCAGTTGCACGAAAAGCAACCTCAGCCAAAGACAGTATCTCCTTACTCTTGCTTTTGATGAAGGCATTTAGATGATTGATTTTTGTGTTGCTGTTTCTTTTGAGGCAAAAACGGAAAATGTTGATGTAGATATCAGTTATACAGCAAGGCTTTTGAAAGTCCTCTGATGTCTCACATAAAAAGCATGCAGCCACCAACAGTGCATACATCGGTACATGGCAAAGCGTTAACAACTCCAAGTTGCTCAAAACCCTCTCCTTTCTTTCACGTAGCATAGCAGATATGTATGTTTTTATGGTCTGCTCACTAAAGCCTTTCACTTCCACTCTGAGAAAGTCCTCAGAAGGAAGGTCTTCTTCATCCGCTGGTCTGCAAGTCAAAACGACCTTGGAGTATTGTAGCAAATCTTTATCTACAAGTTTCTGCACTACTGGTGAAGACTGTGACAGATCTGTGATTCCATCAAAAATGAGTGTAACATTGTCAGAGTTATTCTTTATGTCCTGTAAGACCTCGTCTTTGCCTTCATCTGGCTCACTGAACTCATTGAAGAGAAGGTCCTCCAGGCTCTTGATGTTGGATATTTTTCTCATGTCAAAGTAAAACATGTAGTTTAGCTCCTTGTCATCTTTCTCTGTCCAGAGCTTTAACATTTCATGAGTGAGTGCTGTCTTTCCAATCCCACACTTACCAACCAGGAGTATGTTTTTACCTGTTTTAAGCAGGTCACTGGGAGAAATGTCTGCTTTCTCCGACTCCTTAGGGATGTAGGTCCCTAGTTTTTTAGAACGGCCCCACTTGCTTTTCTTGCTCTTGAATTTCTTTATTTTAGAGGGAGAAACACTTCCTTGTGTGTCCAATACAAGTGGCATGTACGACAGATCAGGCTTGTTGTTTCCTTCAAACAGACCTTTGTTTGCCGTCCAAAACGCTTTTGATATTTTTTGTGCTTTTGACTTCAACTTTGCCTGGTAAAGGTGGCACGGTGTTGGACCTAAAATAAAAACAACAGTGAGTAAGTAAATACATATTGTAAATTGCATGCTGTACCCTCATACTAAATAGTGGATGCATATTTCCAGATGACACAGCCCATCAAACATCAGCAATGAAGACGTGATACACTTTCTATATTAGTTATATAACTATATTACATACCTTGTAGGTAGTTTGTTCCCATTTGTGTGTTTTCCTTGAAAGGGAAGCAGCTGATCCAGTGGTGCAGGTCGAACGTCTTGCTCTCAGCAGAAGCTACAGTCTGTTTCTCAGGGAGAAGGGATGTCCTCCCCAGGGTCCTCTTCCTCGTCATGTCAATAATTTCGAGTAATATATAGCTGGCTTTCTCCCCCTTTTTGGTTACAGAGTCTAGAAGTGTTCTGTTTTTATCGTAGTCATTCCCTTCTGCTTGTATTATGCAGACCTCTTCATCGCGTAACACTCCTTGCTGATTCAAGTTCTCTAGAATCACTGACAGATTCTTTAATTTGTTCACAAGATGGGGTCTGGCCCCCCTGACGTACTCTACAGCTGACTGTGTTGAAGAAGCCATGTTTAATTACTTCGGTGTCTTCTGCTTCAACTTCAATGATCTAGAGAACAAAAGAAGGGTTGAATGAAATGTAATATGAACTCTTATGTTTAACATCCAAAAAATAACGTAAATCTGTAGATCTAAAAGGAATAAAATAAATTCAGGGCAGATAAGAAGAGCAGGGGAGGAGGATCTGGCGTCAATGATACAGTTTTTCTCATTGGCTCACTTCTTTAAACAGTCTTGACCTTCTCTTAACTCTATGTGTAATGGTTACAACTGTTTCATCACAACTTTTTTACACGTATGAAAATCAAGTAACTCACACAAAACATTGAATTCATGCCAACAAGTTGTTATTGTGTCAGTAAACGTGCCAATACAAACAAAATGGATAGCTGTTTTGTCCTAGTGTGAACAGTACTAGTCAAAACAGTAACATGCTTTTTCACCACCAGTCAACACTTGAAATGTTCAAACATACAAGTCTCTGAACATATAAATCATCCATACATTCACCAACAATACAACATGCGAGCTGTATATCAGAGACACTTACACTGAGGCCTTTAGGTCCACACTGATGAAAGACTGATGACAAAAACAACAAAAAAAGAATCAGTCAAATATAATCGAGTCAAAGCAGCCTGAGAAAAATACTAAAAAGTACTTTTACCTCTTGTGCATGTTTTTCAGATAACAACAAAACCCTATAATGTCATTTGAAGTGAATATTATTTCATAAATGTACAGTAACAAACCATAAGCTCTGTCCTGGGGAGCGCTCTGGACACTGTGGAGGTGGTCGGAGACAGGAGTCCTCTGGACACTGTGGAGGTGGTGGGAGACAGGAGAATGGCAGCCAAGCTGTCCTCCATGCTGGACAATGTTTCCCCCCCCCTCCAGGACACCCAGTCCTCACCGTGCAGCTCCTTCAGCGACAGGCTGCTGCCCCGCGATGTCTCACAGAGAGAGAGAGAGAGAGAGAGAGAGAGAGAGAGAGAGAGAGAGAGAGAGAGACACCGCAGGTCCTTCCTTCCTGCAGCGGTCAGGCTGTACAACCACCATGGCCCCTGGTAGACCCCACACACACACATATAACAAAGAATATTAAACTCCTGTTGTGTAATACTACTTATGTGCAATATATATTTACCGTAAATAGCTGTGAAATGTATACTACCACCTTTTATACTTTCCCCTGGCTGCTATATCGCTAAACTATTATTGTTGCTGGATGTAAATCTTGTAAATTGTGTATTTCTAGTATTATATCTTTAATATATATCATTTTTTTATGCATGCTTCTTGAGAGATATTAAGCTATCTTTGTCTCTTTGCTGTAACAATGGTACATTTCTCCTCTGTGGGACGAATAAAGGTACTCTGATTCTGAAGACAGTCCATGGGCCTCATTTATAAACGGTGCATACGCTCAAAAGATGGCGTACGCCAGTTTCTACGCAATGTTTGCGATTTATAAAAAACAAACTTGACGGGAAAATGTGCAGTCCTCCACGCAAACTCTGACCCATGCGTACGCACTAAGCACAAAAACGGGAGAGACGAGAAACTGCACCGTTGGCAGAAGGAAGAATGGAGAGAAATATGTGCAAATAATACCATAAATAAAATGTTACCTCTCATTTATCATATATGAAGAATTAAAGCCAATCTTAAAATGATTAAAGATGCACAGGCTGCAGTGGAGACGCTGCGCACAGATTGACAGCTGGAACACAAACCACCAAATACAAAAACATAATTCAGGTCCAGTCGTCATGACTCCACTCCGGAGGGATTCCCCGATCATTTCTTACAGTTTCTCATCAAGGGGGGTCTCCTGTACCCGGTACAAACTAGTATCTTTACTTTAACGTTTATTATCCGTAAACCTCAAATACAAGCTACACATTTACAAATAAGAGTTCATAAGTAGTATAATTTCCTCTTTAAATAAATAGGTAACTGTTAGCTTGGCAGTTTGTAAATCCACCAGTGACGTCATTAGAACCGTTAACTTTATGCTATATTGCTTACAGCTACAGTTAGCTAACATATCACAACAAAAATATAACATTCTGAAAATACTTACAATTAAATGAGTGACGTACACCTTCTTTGGTTGTTTTTCGACGCAGGTAAAACAATAAGACATCATTAACCTCCCATTAAACTGAATAATTTAACACTGAGTTCCGTCCGTTAAGGTTTTGGTTAATGTTTCCGTTAGTACTGTCACTGTCCGGTGTTCCGGATTAACTGGTTTCCCGATCAACTGGGGCACAGAAGTAGGGGGCGTGGCCTTTGACTGAAATACAAATTTCGATCGCTTCTTCTGTCGTTTACATAAATCTTTTTGGTATATTTGGCTCGGTAGGAAGACTTTGATGCACATTCAGTACCAGTGTGTGAGGTTGTGGTTACGATGGCGATATCCGGACGCGAACATCGAGGAGTACAAAAAGAAAAACTAGTTGAGTGGGGATGTTTGTTCAAAACATTGCGAGATCCAATAAATCATTTAAACCAGCTATTGTTGCCAGACTTATTACTGAATATTGTTCTTAATGTGATACCAAGTCCATCTGAGACCTGTGTACACCTTCAGACAGCCTCCAAGTGAAGCGTATGTTGTGTACTCACAGTTTGAAAGCAGCGTGGAGAAGTCGGCTGTTCCATTCAAAATAAACCCTAACCCCTACAGGACGTGACCAAAGTCAATTTATCACATTTTCTTCACAAATCAAACGTTATCGGCCATTTTCACAAGTTTGGAGCTGGATTAATGCTCTGCTCTGATACCTGAGATATATAATATCTATGTTTCTGATACACTTTGAGCATAGTTGGGAAATAAGTTAACTAAAACACACTGAAATCTTAAAACAGGGTGAAGAGCTAATAACTAAAGTAATACAAATTGAAAACATAATGATCATCCACAGGTTTTTGAAAAACTGCGAGTGGAGCCTCGCAGTTTTTCAGGTTGATATGTGAAGCTCATTAGCTAGCCAACATGTATCTAGCAAATGTTTAGCAAAATATTAGAAGTGAGGCTACTAGACTAACGTTAGGTCTACTGTAATAGCCTCACTTTTAATATTTTGCAAAACATTAGCTAGCACTAGTGTTTTGCAGTTGCTAGCAGCTTATTGGGATTCTATGCTAGATAGACAGGCATTGTTTTGATATAATAAATTAAGCATTATTGTTAGTTAAGCATGTCAGCCTGTAGCCCCACTTTTAACTCTCTGTCTCTCTAACTCATTGCAGATGGCTGCACTAAAGAAAAGGGCAACAAGTGCAGTATGGGAGTATTACACTCAAACAACACAGGGGAAGGCAGTCTGCAATACATGCAAAGTAGGTGTCAGCATGGGATCAACAAGTGCAAAAGCGACAAATACGTCAAACCTGTGGTCCCATCTTAGGAATCATCACCCTGGTATCTATGGAACCGCACAGGGGAAACGTGAATCTGAATCTCAGCAGGGGACAATGACTCCAACTCAGCCTACAATGCATGACATACTTTAATCAGGGTCACAGAGAGGAAACCAGTTGTAAGATGTTTAAAAGTTCATTAAACATAATGTATGCTTAAATGCATTTCAAAGAAGTTGTGTTGGAGTTTGTGTTATTCTACATTTTGACACCAAGATTTTCTGATTTTACTGCAAATGTATATCGGTTCCAAATATCGGTTATCGGTCTCCTTGATTACTAATAATCGGTATCGGTATCGGCCTTGAAAAAGCCATATCGGTCGATCCCTAGTCTGTATGCTCTGTTCATATGAAAGATAGCTAAAACGCTGTTCGTCCTGTTCTTCTTTATTAAACTTACCTGTGTGGCACAGAGAGAGCTTCAGTGATTTCTCTCTGAGGTAAGATGTCAACGTTTTCCATGAATGCAACGGCACAGCCTCGTGCTCAAATGTCTGAATCCTCCCTGATTTGTATTACTTTCACTTTTGATGCACAACCACATCCTGTATGCACATTAACTCCGAGTGCTCGTAGCGTCCTCTAATATCCACAAGATGTCCCTATTGGACCAGAAAACAATCAAGTTGTTGAGCTGACATTTTAAAAGTAGAAGTACTCAGATCTTGTACTTTAGTAAAAGTAGAAGTACTCAGATATTGTACTTCAGTAAAAGTAGAAGCACTCAGATCTTGTACTTGAGTAAAAGTAGAAGTACTCAGATATTGTACTTGAGTAAAAGTAGAAGTACTCAGATCTTGTACTTTAGTAAAAGTAGAAGTACTCAGATATTGTACTTTAGTAAAAGTAGAAGTACTCAGATATTGTACTTCAGTAAAAGTAGAAGTACTCAGATCTTGTACTTGAGTAAAAGTAGAAGTACTCAGATCTTGTACTTTAGTAAAAGTAGAAGTACTCAGATATTGTACTTTAGTAAAAGTAGAAGTACTCAGATATTGTACTTCAGTAAAAGTATAAGTACTCAGATCTTGTACTTGAGTAAAAGTAGAAGTACTCAGATCTTGTACTTGAGTAAAAGTAGAAGTACTCAATCTTTTACTTGAGTAAAAGTAGAAGTACCAGAGTGTAGGAATACTCTGTTACAAGTAAAAGAAGAAAAGTATTCTCATCAAAATATAGTGAAAGTAGCGACAGTAAAAGTAGTCATTGTGCAGATCGGTCCATTTCAGAATAATATATCTGATATGTTTTATAATGATTGATCATTAAAGTGTTCTCAAAGCTGGTAAAGGTGCAGCTAGTTTGAATGACTTTGTATACTGCAGGGTAGCTTGAGGATTTACTCCAGGTGGAACTAAAGTCTGATTTAACACTTGGTTATATTTCACATCATTCATCCAGATCTGTGAAGTAACTAAAGGTGTTACATACATGTAGTGGAGTAAAAGTACACCATTTACCTCTGAACTGTAGTGGAGTAGAAGTACACCATTTACCTCTGAACTGTAGTGGAGTAGAAGTAGACAGTAGCATAACATGGAAATAATCAAGTAAAGTACCTCAAAATGTACTTTAGTAGAGTACTTTTGTAAATGTACTTACTTGCCAGCTCTGCATGAGACTGTGTGCAGCTTCACTCAGAGGGTATGCAGGCTGGGGGCGTTTCTGCTGTGTGAGAGTGTACAAAGTGAGTGTGTACAAACCGAGTGTGTACAAAGTGAGTGTGTACAAAGCGAGTGTGTACAAAGTGAGTGTGTACAAAGCGAGTGTGTACAAAGTGAGTGTGTACAAAGTGAGTGTGTACAAAGCGAGTGTGTAGTGAGTGTGTACAAAGTGAGTGTGTACAAAGTGAGTGTATAAAGTGAGGTGTAGTGAGTGTGTACAAAGTGAGTGTGTACAAAGTGAGTGTGTACAAAGGGCAACGTTTCCCCTCAGGCACGAACAGAAGCTCCCTGCAGCAACAGAGGAAACACGTTCCTGTTGGGAGACGGAAACACACAGACATTAACAAAAGGTTCGACATGGCCGAGAAGAAAGCCGTCTTGTTCAACTTCTGGGGAGTTACTGCCTCTTCCACTCCTCAGGAAGTTTTCCATACATTGGGGGAGGTGCACAATCTGCCAGGGTAAGGAGACGACTTCTACCCCACATGTCTGCACTGCAACGAGCAAATCTGATCAAACAAATGCTACTGCACGAGAGTAGATAAAAAATCAGTTTTTTAAACTGTGTACGAAAGAGTGATCTGGATAGAATATGTGGCTGTTGAAGTTGTGTTAATACATCTTTACTAAAACTAGAACATGTCTGTATTGACTCTAATGTGTCAGTGGAGGCAGTCAAATACTTTGGTAGGATTTGAACTGTGGTTACTCTTAAAGCATGTTGAACTTTAGCACTGTACTGTGTTTATATAACTATATAGGGTTGCTGGTACTATAAAACTGATGAAGATTTACCAGCTTCAATTGATTTTATTACCAGTTTTTGGTTTTAATTCATGTTGGAAGTTAAACACACTAGAAACAGCCATCTGTGGAGAGGAATTAAAAGGATTAAATCAGTAAAATAGTACATTTGGACATTTAAAGAGGAATAAATAACATATAAGTAAATGAATAAAACATTAGGAGAGTGTTTCTACTCTCATATATGACCTAATGCTTCTGTATGTTTAACCTCCCTTTACGGTCACCTCACACACTCACATTCACGCCAAAACGCTCCTTATCATTATCTGTAATCTTCATGTTTCCAGAGGTTTTCTGTGCGGCGTGGCGTCCAAAAAGGACAGCGCCATGATCCGTGCAGAGCGAGGCGAGATGACCCTTTCTCAGGTGGGTGAAGGGAGGTCATGAGTGCATTAACTTCCACAATAATCTACTTATCATTGACTGTGTGTGTGTGTGTGTGTGTGTGTGTGTGTGTGTGTGTGTGTGTGTGTGTGTGTGTGTATAGATGATACCAGCGTTCGAGGCAGAGTGTGTGAAGGAGGCCAAAGTCCAGGGTGTTTCTCTGCCGTCTGATTGGTCAGTGAAAGGCCTGCTGAAGGAGCTCCAAGAGGCCATGATGGACGTCCAACCAGCCGTGTTACAGACAGCTGCCCGTCTGCATCACAGAGGTACATCTGCAAACACCTGTACACACACCTGTTTGGGAAAATACTGAATGTCCTCTTCCAATATGAGAGTAACATGCTAACAAAGGTATCCCAACTGTAGCTGTGTACATGACAGGATGTATGATCACCTAGAAAAGCATCAGGACTGTTTTAGGCATATGATAGCTATGTGATTAACATGATGATTCAGCCTCTATGGAGATAGACATATGACAAGCATGATCATTTCTGACGTGGAGCTAATCTGAACTAAACATTGAATACTGCTTTCTATTCCTCCATCTTGTGACTGTGTAACTCCCTCTCTTGTATATCAGCATGTGAAGGACACTGTTCAGGAACTAGTTGATGCTCTGTATGTGATGACTACAAATACATGGATCCTGATGTTGAAGCTCAAGCCGGTGACGAGAGATATTTTTCTAACAATCAGGGTTACTGACAGCCGTGCTGGCCAATCACTGGCTGGATGACAGCGCGGCAGGAGATGGCCCCGCCCACCTGCTCTCGCTGCTTGGCGGCCGTTTCGACCTGGTCCTCCAGTCGTGTCGCTCAGGTCACATGGTCCCCGAGCCCGCCATGTTCAGGTGCGCTCTGAAGCACCTGGGAGTGACGTCACAACAGGTGAACGGCGCATACGCTAAAGTCATGAAATCATACTAAATATTGAGTTTAACAGGGTTTTTGTTTTAGCTCTCTGCAGCACTTTGGACCTGTTCAGTAATCCATCAACCCTAACCCTAGACCATCTTTCTATATTTACTGTTAACTTGGAAGAGGAGCTTTGCTAATGCAACAACATGTCTAATATTTCCAGCTTGTAAAATCATGGAAACAGGAAGCTAAGTCTTCTCTCTGCTCTTAACGTTGTGAGCCTTAACATACAGCGTTTCGTTCTCAGTGTACAAAAGCAACTTTCTACAGAGTACACATCTGACTGCAGCCAAGCCCGGATGCACCAGATAAACACCTTCTAAAAGGTAGTGTTGGTAACATGTGCAGACGGTCAGGACAGTTTGATCAGCCCGTCTCCTCTCAGGCCGTGTGGCTGGATGCAGATGAGGAAGGTGTGAAGGCAGCAGAGGGAGTGGGGATGAAGGCCATCTTGGTGGAAAACCTGGACGAAGCTCTGAAGAAACTGGCCAACTTCACAGGAGTTCAGGTGTGGACAGTTCCTACCTTTCTGCTTTATAGGAAGGACAAACACGACTGGGCATGGATAGATAAAGACACATCAGGGTGGATTACGGCGAGACAGGCTAAAGCATGTCCATTTTGAGATTTATTTTAGCATCTCTGTCTATCTGTAGAAAGATTACTTAAAGTTAGTTTCACATAACGCCTCATTTGAATATTTAAACACAAGATAAATATGCAATGTAAGCCCATGCAGACAAGGAGTTATGTCTGTTAGAGATGACTTGTTTTCAGTGAAAGTGAATGTGTGTTTCAGGCTGATGGAGCAGAGAGTCCTCCGCCCTCCTGCAGCCCTGAGGAAGTGTCTCATGGATTCGTTACCATCAGGGTAATCCTCTCTTCAAGAAGAGAGTAAACCACAGTGTAAATGTTGTTTCCTGTATGTCTAACGGTAAAATTTCTCACGTGTCAGCCCGGTGTGAGGACTCATTTTGTTGAAATGGGCTCAGGTCCGCCCGTCCTGCTGTGCCACGGCTTCCCTGAGAGCTGGTTCTCCTGGAGGTTCCAGGTAACATGAAACACAACCTTTCATAAAGCACAAGTGTTAGACAAATATCCCTGGTCCCCGGCTTGATCTTCAAACTCAGGATCCATGTATTCATGATCCTCTAAGAATGGAAGTAGTCATCACATACAGAGCATCAACTAGTTCCTGAACAGTGTCCTTCACATGCTGATATACAAGAGAGGAAGTTACACAGTCACAAGATGGAGGAATACCGGTTCTTGGTAATCATACATCCTGTCGTGTACAAAATACTGAGTTTTTCTCAAAATGTTGGATTCTTTTCAGAAAATCTCAATATTCTAAATGTTTCTCTAAATCTCCAAAGACTCTGACTTTTTCTCAAAATCTCAAAATTCTAACTTTTTCTCAAAATCTCAATATTCTGACCTTTTTCAAAATCTCAAAAGCCTGACTTTTTCCTTCACATGCTGAGAGAGAGGGAGTTACACAACAACCATTTCATATACATCCCATAACAGTGTTTCGTACCTGTCTCTGCTGCAGATCCCTGCCATGGCGGCCGCTGGCTTCAGGGTTCTGGCTCTGGATATGAAGGGGTTCGGGGAGTCCACCGCGCCTCCAGGTGAACCACCTGCACATGCAGCCGTAATACGGTGGCCCTGAAGGTCAAAACACAACAACGATGATCAAAATGCAAATTAATTCACAAAAAAACACATTTTACACAACTCACGTCTCACAAAACACAAACATATAAAAAACAACTAAAATAATTCACAAAACAGTGGAAATGTTGTGTTTTGACCCTCAGGGCCACCGTAGGTGTATAGTCAATGATAAACTACATATATAGATAGCAAGAACTACAAAATAATTATTTCAACGTTGTTTTTACCACTGACAGACATAGAGGAGTATTCCCAGGAGCAGCTTTGCAAGGTATGACCGACCACACACACACACACACACACACACACACACACACACACACACACACACACACACACACACCACACACACACACCACACACACACACACACACACACACACACACAGTAATTGAGCTTCTTCATGTTATTGTTCTTTTAGGGCTGAAACTGGAATGAACCATTTTTGAAAATGTTCAGACATGCACCAAACCATTAATGTGGAAAATAATGGAATGATTGTTCGATATTTATAATAATATTTAGGTTCAGAAACTACTCTTCAGTACATAATATGAAACAATGTTATGAGGAAGAGTACTAAACCCCACACAACGTGCTTTTTCTCCAGGATTTAATCACATTTATGGACAAAATGGTGAGTGAATACACACCGAGTGAAGCACTTTTTAAAATACAGTAACTTAAATTGATTGCAGTTTAAAAATAAGCTTTGGTTTTGTGTGTTTCTGCAGGCGATGCCACAGGTCACGCTGGTGGGACACGACTGGGGCGGCGCTCTGGTGTGGAACATGGCTCAGTATTACCCCGAGAGAGTGAGGTACACACTCTCTCTTTCTCACACAGTCTCACACACACACATAGTCTCTCACACACCCAGTCTCTCTTTCTCACACACACCCAGTCTCTCTTTCTCACACAGTCTCATGCATGCACACGCACGCACACGCACACACAGTCTCTCTTTCTCACACAGTCTCATGCATGCACACGCACACGCACACACACCCAGTCTCTCTTTCTCACACAGTCTCATGCATGCACACGCACGCACACACACCCAGTCTCTCTTTCTCACACAGTCTCATGCATGCACACGCACATGCACACACACCCAGTCTCTCACACTCTCTCACACACACACACCTGGTCACACACACACACACACACACACACACACACACACACACACACACACACACACACACACACACACACACACACACACACACACACACACAGTATTTATTTCTAAGAGGACCATGCATACAAATACATTCATCTCAGAAAAGAGAAGAGATGAATTATGCCAGATTATAGCTAATAGCTAACTTCCATCTGCAGGTAAATAACAATCAATAAACACTAAAAACATTGCATCATCTCTATCACACAAACAACTATAAAACATGATTTAAGTACAGGTCAATAAAATAATACATAGTACAGTTAAAATATAATATTACAAGACAGTTAAAATTGAAAAACTCAATCACATTGTTTGCACCATAAGAGAAAGAGTTAGTCAGCACAGGTTTTAATTTCAACTGGAAGAATATTCCAGTGTTTGATGGCCGTAAATGAAAATGCAGATTGTGCACACACACACATTGCTGTAATGTGTGTGTGTGTGTGTGTGTGTGTGTGTGTGTGTGTGTGTGTGTGTGTAGGGCAGTGGCCTCTCTGAACACGCCTCTGTTTCCCGCCTCTCCCTCTGTGAATCCTGATGAGAAACTGAAGGATATTCCTATCTTCGACTACCAGCTCTACTTCCAACAGCCTGTGAGTCTGCCACTGAAACCAGTTCTTCCACTTCCTGCTAGGAGTGTTTCCACTTAGAGTGTGTGTGTGTGTGTGTGTGTTACAGGGTGTAGCAGAGGCGGAGCTGGAGAAAGATCTGGAGCGAACGTTTAAGATTTTCTTCTTCAGCAGTGCAGAAGCGGTGAGGAGACACACACACACACACACACACACACACAGTAATTCTTAATAATATGATAAATAAAAAATGCATGTGTCTGCCTCTCAGGTGACGCGCCCTGCACTCAGCACTGCAGGAGTCTGTGCTCGAGGTGACTATGAGGATTTACGTGTCTTTACACACACTCTTTAATACATATGATGACTCCTCTTATCTAAGTGGTGTTCCAGGGGGTCTGTTTGTGGGTCTGCCGGAGCAGATTCCCCGCGGCTGCATGCTGACGGAGGCCGAGCTGCAGTACTACGTCAGCCAGTACAAGGAGCGAGGCTTCAGGTGGAACATTTAACAGATCTGACATAAAACACTTCATCCTTTACAAAACTATCTCTCCAGTGAGTGTAACACTGAGAGCCTTGTGTGCGACAGGAGGCCATTGAACTGGTATCGTAACGGGGAGGCGAGCTGGAGGTGGAAGTGCTCTCAGCCCTCTGCAAAGGTCTGTTTCATTTAGCTCATTAAAAACAGCTGATCTCCAACACACAGATGCATTTGAACTACGTCTTTCTTTATAGTGAGACGTGTGCTTTGATTTCCTATTGGACCGTCATTTTTTTGAATATTGTGTATATATTTCATTAAAAATAATACGTGTGTGTGTGTGTGTGTGTGTGTGTGTGTGTGTCTGTGTGCGCGTGTGTGTGTGTTAGCTGCTGATGCCTGCTCTGATGGTGACGGCAGGTAAAGACCAGGTGCTGCTGCCGGCCTTCACCAAGGGGATGGAGGACTTGGTGAGAAAAACAAACAGCGAGACCCTCGTAAACAACCACAGAGACACACAGCTGAGCAAAGACACACAATATGAGCACACAGTGACTGAAATTGCCTATAAAGACACACAAAATGACCTCCAAGAGACACAAAACACCCACTAAGGGACACAAAAGGACCATTAAGACACAAAATGACTCAAAGTGACTGAAATTGTCTATAAAGACACAAAAGACCCACTAAGGGACACAATAGACCTAGAAAAGTCACACAAATTGACCACAAAGACACAGCAGACCCACTAAGGGACACAACATGACTATAAAGGAGTGAAATTGCCTGTAAAGACACACGAAATGACCTCAAAGACCGACAAAACATCCACTAAGGGACACAAAATGAAGATGGGGGGGGTGGCAAATTGACACAAAGAGACTAAAAATGACTCAAAGTGACTGAAATTGCCTATTAAGAGACACAATAGACCCACTAAGGGACACAAATTGACCAAAAAGACACAAAATGACTGAAATTGCCTATATAGTATAGAGACACAATAGACACACAAAATGACCTCAAAGACCCACAAAACACCCACTAAGGGACACAAATGGACCACAAAAGGGACAGAAAAGACCGTATAACCACCCAGAGACTGTGAGGTGGTGGGCCTGTTTCCTATACCCCCCCAGGAGTGATTCATATATGTTTTTTGATGCAGATCCCTGACCTGAAGCGAGGACACATCGAGGAGTGCGGACACTGGATCCAGATGGAGCGTCCGGCGGAGACCAACAGGATCCTGATCTCCTGGCTCTCAGAGACTCTGAAACAACATCAGAACTAAAAGATTCTCAGTAAATCTCATTAAATGTTTGTGTCTGAACGGAATAAATCAATCATAATGTAAGACCTGCTCACATTTTAAAGTTTTTTGGACTAAAATAACACATTTATGGGGGTTTTATGAGTGAAATGTGCACCTTTATTTAATACTACAAAAATAACTGACAATTCAGGTGTGAATGAATATCATTTATTGTGAATGTACGTGAGTGATTCTACAATTGAGGGTACATTCCATGTCCATTGATGTCCATTGATGATAATTATAATTATTCTAACTATTTTTTTCAAAAATATCATATTTTGCCTATTATTGGAAAGCATGTTATAATATCACACAAACATTATGTGCATCCTAGGCTTTATTTAGCTTGAAATGTGTCATGATATTCTTAAATTGTCAGTTTTTGCTATGTCCGTTTTTCAGTTGAGGGTGGCTTGGTTTCAAAATAATGAATAAAAACCATTAAAGTAAATTAAAAAAATGATTCCTTTATTTCAAAAGTCTAAATACTAAAGAATAATAATATTTTTTTAATTGATTTCCTCCTTTAAATAATTTAAATATCTTAATATATGAATGTCCGCAAAAGTTCTGTCAACTATGTTACTAACAGAACTCCCCCCTTTAACTCAAAAATGGTTTGTCCCAATACCATGTCACCAGCATCACATGATGCCATGTTCCTCTTTGGCAGACATTTTGAACACACTGTGGTGATTGTCCTCTAATGTTTTACAATATTTTATGTATAATAGCACATTGTCAATGAGTATATTAATTGACCATCAACAATGTTACGTACATTGTTATGGTTTACAATTGTTTAATGATTTTAATTCAATTATATGTTCAAATGTGATGTTAACCTGTTCAAGAAAATGACATGTGGTCATCCAGGCAAGGCCTACCATTGAAATGATGGGTCAAAATAGGGAAATTGTCAACTAGGTTACCTGTCAACTAAGTTACCCAGTAATGTAATAACTGTAGTAACTTAGTTGACAGGTAAGCTAGTTGACAATTTGTATGACATGTAGACGTCATTACACATCATTATCAATGGAATTTTGCACTTCTGCCTTGAAATGAACATAGTGCTGATGGTTAATAATGTGTCCAGTCAACTATGTTATTTGCGTCAAATGTTTGAGTTTCATTGTCAACTATGTTGCACCTCATTTTTTCAAATTTAAAATATCTAAAATAGTGCTTCTGATATCCTTTATAGTATAATGTACATCTACACAGGTTGGAGTTTTACATGACATCTCTTAAAACTATCAAAATGACCTGTATGGTAGTTTTATAATACAAAATATCCCTATCCTTAATGACAGTGCTGAACATATCACATGAAAAAACAACATTTTAATACAATTATTTTTTTAAACTTTAAAAAATATTTGGATATATGGTAGAATAGACTCAAGAGCATTTCAAATTTGATTTTACTTGAAGTGCAGGACTTAATCAAATGATTGTAATGACATCAAGTTTGTCCGTAACATAGTTGACAAACTGAGTAGTGAAAACATCCTTTCCCTTAAAATAAAATAAAATAAAAAATGTTTAAGCTTTGCAACTAGTGGATATGTTACACTGAGGAATATACTAACTTGAACCACTGATTGTTCTATTGAGAAAGAACACTTTTTTTGTACTGTTTTGTTGATGTGAAATGTACCCCAAATTATAGAATCAGTCACTATTGTTATACAAAGAAAAGGCAATGATAGCAATGAAAAACTGCATAATTGAAAGAAATACATATACAATAAAACATTTAAAAAACAGAGATGGATATGTCTTTTAATAATAATTTTAGAAATATTTAGGACATTTAAAAAATACGACTTGCATAATAACTTCATTTATTCTGAAAATATACGTTAACTCAATGCTTGAAACCCCCCTGCTCCTATGTGTGAGCGCAGTGTCGCCCCCTGGTGTTGGAGATGGGAAGTGAACATAAAACGCTTCACAGTTTCTTCTGCTCGAACAGCTTCTTCCAGGACGGCATGATGTGCTCATAAATCCTCTCTATCTGCAAAAAACATACCATCATTCTCATTTACCTGCATTTTAACAAACATTTACACAGTCCTGCAGAAGTAAAGGTGTGAAACACGGAGAAAACTCATTTGGGAAACTCGTTTACAGAGGTGGGAAGTAATGTACAAATACTTCCTTACTGTACTTTTTCTAGTATCAGTACTCCATGGCTTTTTATTTGGACTTCTTACATTTTGAACCCAAATACCTGTACTTTCTACTTCTTACATGTTGAACACAAATACCTGAACTTTCTACTTCTTACATGTTGAACCCAAATACCTGTACTTTCTACTTCTTACATGTTGAACCAAATACCTGTACTTTCTACTTCTTACATGTTGAACCCAAATACCTGTACTTTCTACTTCTTACATGTTGAACCCAAATACCTGTACTTTCTACTTCTTCCATGTTCCAAACAGGCTGGTTCCTTTAGTCTGAATGTGTGTTTGGTGGCGTGATCATTATTATTTAGAGTCATTGCGTGCCTATTGATTTGAACACGATCCGTGTATCCATCATTTCCTGGTCTTCTCTAAAGAAGAGGGACCAATGAAAACGTTGTCATGTTGCCGTTGTTCAGCATGGAAACATTCATTAGCTAACAATGACATTATTGTTCTATTAATATAAAGGGAGGTCAGGTACTCTTTAAAACAGCTGCTAGTTATGGGTACTTTTTACTTAATTTCAAAGCTCTTTACTTTTAGTTGAGTAAAGAAGTTTAGTCAGTACTTCTACTTTTACCACTTTTAAACACGAGTATCTGTACTTCTACTTGAGTACAGGATGTGTGTACTTGTACCCTCTCTGCTCGTTTATCATTACATATCTGAGGAATAAAGTCAAGAATGCTGATACTATTTCAAAAGCCTCACCTGCTGGGACTTCTTGACTCCGTACCTGAGGAGCGTGGCCTGGTGCTCGCTGTTATGGAACAGGATGTCGAAGGTCACCTCGCGCCCCATCAGGTCGTCGATGGCCGGCTTCACCACGCTGTGGAAATCCCTGACGGAGAAACAGCCGTCCATCATGTTGTTGACCTGAGAGGAGACTCTGTCAATCATCTTTCACTTTGAATCATTCAGGATACAGGACTGCCATGGAGGAAACCTCAGGGAGAGAGACAGAGGAGGATCCTCTCCAGGACGCACAGACAATACATGTCAGCACAGAGGGCAAAGTACACACCCTTTACTCAAGTAGAAGTACAGATACTCGTGTTTAAAGTAGAAGTACTGACTAAACTTCTTTACTCAAGTAAAAGTAAAGAACTTTGAAATGTACTTAAGTAAAAAGTACCCATAACTAGCAGCTGTTTTAAAGAGTACCCAACCTCCCTTTATATTAATAGAACAATAATGTACATTTTAATTGGATTTATTCATATTCTATATCAATGTCCGTTGACTCTTGTTGTGAAAATAGTGAATGTCCTCTTCCAACATGAGAGTAACATGATAACAAAGGTATCCCAACTGTAGCTGTGTACATGACAGGATGTATGATTACCTAGAAGAGCATCAGGACTGTTTTAGGCATATGATAGCTATGTGATTAACATGATGATTCAGCCTCTATGGAGATAGACATATGACAAGCATGATCATTTCTGACGTGGAGCTAATCTGAACTAAACATTGAATACTGCTTTCTATTCCTCCATCTTGTGACTGTGTAACTCCCTCTCTTGGATATCAGCATGTGAAGGACACTGTTCAGGAACTAGTTGATGCTCTGTATGTGATGACTACTTCCATTCTGGAGAGGATCACAGATACATGGATCCTGATGTTGAAGCTCGAGCCGGAGACCAGTGAGATTCAGTCTAAAGCTTTTCTTAACAATATATTCCCCACTATTTGTATTGTTCGATGTACAAAGCATTACAATCTAAATATAATTTGAATATTCTTCAGATATGAGATGGTGTGTCACCTTGTATTTCTTCCCCAGCAGCTCCAGTGGATCCAGTTTGATCTCTGACCTCAGAGCCCGGCCAAACAGAAGCATCTTGGAGTCTGAATCTGAACAAACAATCAATCTGATATAATATCACAAACAGTTTGAAGAGTCACACATGTGTCAGTAAATTAACCAAATGTGCTAAAAAGAACATCCCCATATCATCCTTTCTGAATATTTGAACCACACAAGCTTTTTATCTGGGATGTGTCACAAGAAAGAATAAGGCTGCTGAAAATAAAGATTATAAAACCCCTTTATTTAATTTAATGTTAATTGTATCATTTTAATTTGGAGAAGTATTATTCCTCCACTGTTGGGGTTATGGCGCCCTCTGGTGGACAAGCAGAGGAACTACACGCTGAACTGAATACACACAAATGTTTTATTCTAACTTCATAATCTTGATTTAAATGTACTTATCCAACACAACAACCTAATTGGGGTCAAATGAGGTCAGTAAGAAAAGCAGGAAACACTGACCTCGACAGGTCAGGTGAGCGACGTAGGGAACGCCGTCCTTCTCTCCGTAGTACACAGCGAAGTGAGAGAAGTATTTGTTCCTGGGATACTCCACGATGTCCCCCGGGAACAGCTCGGGAAGGGACTGTGTCTGCAGATTTTAAATTAGTATTTTATTGTTATACGTACGAAAATATCAAGGTTAATTCCTCGTGTGTGAAAAACAACTTTGTTTCCAACATGAACATCTAAATATTAAGAGAATACATTTACTTTCTTGGGTCAAATGGTCTATTCAGAGTCACTTTGATTAAATTAAGAGCTAAAAGACAAAGCAAGAGAGCCTTTTCACACTTTGGTAACCTGGAAATGTGCTTTTTAAATGGCTTGAACAACAAATATTAGAGAATTAAAATAACATGTGGAAAAATAGACTTTAAAGGATTTCTGCACTCATTTTGGAGACAACAAAGCAGATAAAGATAAAAAAGCAGATGTTTAGTCTGTACTCACCAGGCCCATGGGTTTGAGTTAATACTGTGGCTTTCTTTACTTGAAATGAAACCCACACACACACAGATCACAGTCTCATGTGTGTGTGATAGACTTTGTGTCGCAGTGTCTTCGCGTCCCTTCAGGCGTCATTTGTGCTGTAGGGTGATTTTCTTTGGGGACGTTTCTGCGTTTCTTCCACGCACCACGGAGTCCCTCCACCTCTGGGCGTGTGAAGCAGGTGCTTCCTGAGTGAAAACAGGAAGCAGCTTCAACGCAGCTTCAATCAGACGGGTTTTAATGAGAGATAAGAAGACGAGAGTGCAGAAACCATTATTACTAAAAGCTGAAGGCTGGTTTCCTTGGGTATTAAAGGGCCCATGTCATGCTTTTCTGGTTCTTACCCGTCCCCTTGTGTTCTGTAGCTTCTGCATGTGAACGGTCTGCAGAGTCACAAACCCTCAAAGTACACCCTGTAGCGAGTAAAACTCTAACACAGAAAGACCTGTCTATGCTGCCCCAGAACGCCTCGTTGGAGATTTCTCTTTTTCCATTGTTTGCTTCCTGGGTTCAGTGACGTGTGAACACCCAAATCAACAACAAATGACCGGATTGGCCCAAATGGACCAATCCGCGGAGCACCTCACACACCAGGATCCCTTGGCTAACTAACAGGGAGTCCCCATTGACTTGCATAGAGCTCCCTGAACGCTGGTAATAGACGAGTTGGGATGGTGGCGAAATGCTCTCCAGCAGACCCATTCTCACAGCGTTATAAACCTTTTTCTTCCTCAATATCAAGCCACACTTATTGGTTTTACTTCGGCTGTGAGTGTTTGTGTGCTCAGGATGGTTTCGCTTGTTCTCGCTGTATCGCCGACCCGGAAACCTTTCCGCTCCTCGCAGCAACGAGCCTCGCAACGTCCCGACCAATCAGAGCACAGTGGGCTCACAGGGAGGGGGGGGCAGGAGCTCCAACAAGCCGTGTAGGACAGAGAGTGAATACACATACTA
Organism: Dissostichus eleginoides; assembly: GCA_031216635.1. Classification (NCBI taxonomy): domain Eukaryota; kingdom Metazoa; phylum Chordata; class Actinopteri; order Perciformes; family Nototheniidae; genus Dissostichus; species Dissostichus eleginoides. The sequence goes on along the minus strand of CM062287.1, from coordinate 12,443,799 downwards.
TACAGAGATGCTGTGTGAGAAACCAATGTGAGTTTGGAACATTGAACATTGTGAATCTATTCTAGTAGACCTCAACAATGGAATTATGATCAGTAGAAATGGCCATGACATGGGACCTTTAAGATTTGATTTGAAAAGAGCCTGGATTTGACTGACAGCTACTCGTTTGAAGCTTAATGAACCTAAAATAATGCCTGGAGAAAATCTAAAGGAAACCCCTTGTGGAAATATGAAGCGAGAGTCCTTTCATCGCTAAACTTGTTTTTATTTGTCCCTGAATTGTTGCTGTCTGAGAGGTAAACAGGCTGGTTGTCACAAGCTATAATATCCTCTTAAATACAAACACATTTCCGACGCCATGTCAAACGTTACGGATAAAAAAACAGCAGGGCTCCTGTTGAAAAATGTCCTGATTTAAGGTCATAACACACACGTGTTGCTCCTTTAATTCTGCTTTGATTACACCTCGTTGTCAGACCCCCTGTCCCCGTTCACTGGGTCTAAAGCGCTGTGATTGGTGGAGAAATGACAATGACCCCCGCTGAGAAACAGAAGCAGTCTAACACAAGCTGAAAGCTTCTGAGATCATCTTCATGAAGACCATCCACCCACATTTACAAAATATAGATTATCTGCAGATTCAGATCCATGACACACAAAGTCTGAGGACGGCATTTACTGAAGAAAACACACTTTCATTGATTCAACGTGTGTTTGTGTGTTTTCAGCTCAAACACACAATGCCACTTTTTAAAGTCAGTGCAGCATCACAGTCCGTCAGAAGCTTTCTCCAACCTGAGCTGGAGGTTCACCAGTGTAACACACACACACACACACACACACACACACACACACACACACCACACACTTCCTCTCACTCTCTGTGTTCCTCCTCGGCCTCTCCTCCCCAGCGGAGACTGTCTCCAGGTGTGTGTTTGTCCCAGCTGTCTCACACACACACACACACACACACACACACACTTCCTCTCACTCTCTGTGTTCCTCCTCGGCCTCTCCTCCCCAGCGGAGACTGTCTCCAGGTGTGTGTTTGTCCCAGCTGTCTGTGTTGTGTCCGTGTTTCCTCTGGTGTCTCTTGTAGTTGTCCCAGTGTCCCGTGGTGTACTCACACTCTGCGCAGGCGTAGGGTTTCTCTCCCGTGTGCCGCAGCATGTGCCTCTTCAGGTTCATGCTCTGGTTGCAGGAGTATCCGCACACTCCGCAGTGGAAAGGTTTAGCTCCCGAGTGGATCCTCTCGTGCCTCCGCAGGTTGGCCAGGTTCCCGCAGGCGTAGCTGCAGGACGGGCACTCGTAGGGTTTCTCTCCCGTGTGAACGCGCAGGTGCCTCTTCAGGTTGTCGGGGTGCGAGGAGGTGTAGGAGCAGTGGGGGCAGCGGTGGGGCTTCTCCGAGGAGTGTGTGTGTGCGTGGCGGGCCAGGTGGTTGGGGTAGTGAGAGAGGAAGGGGCAGTGAGGGCAGCCGTACAGCTTGGAGCCTCGAGAGCGACCACGAGACCCCGAGGAGTCTTTGGAGAGCAGCGAGCAGCGACGACACACCTGGAAGCACACAGCACACACTCAATTATAATTATAATAATAGATTATATAGCGCCTTTCAAGGGACCCAAGGTTACATAGTCAACAAACAAACAAACAAACAAACAAACAAACAAACAAGAGGGGTAAATAACAAAGTACAAATGAAATGAATAGCAGTAGGAGTGGAAGCAGGGGTGAGGGGGTTATGGTGTAGGAGGTGAGGGGGTTAGGATGTAGGAGGTGAGGGGGTTGGGGTGTAGGAGGTAAGGGGGTTAGGATGTAGGAGGTGAGGGGGTTAAGGTGTAGGAGGTGAGGGGGTAAGGGTGTAGGAGGTGAGGGGGTTATGGTGTAGGAGGTGAGGGGGTTAGGATGTAGGAGGTGAGGGGGTTAGGATGTAGGAGGTGAGGGGGTTAGGGTGTAGGAGGTAAGGGGGTTATGGTGTAGGAGGTGAGGGGGTTAGGATGTAGGAGGTGAGGGGGTAAGGGTGTACGAGGTGAGGGGGTTAGGGTGTAGGAGGTGAGGGGGTTAGGGTGTAGGAGGTGAGGGGGTTAGGATGTAGGAGGTGAGGGGGTTATGGTGTAGGAGGTGAGGGGGTTAGGATGTAGGAGGTGAGGGGGTAAGGGTGTAGGAGGTGAGGGGGTTATGGTGTAGGAGGTGAGGGGGTTAGGGTGTAGGAGGTGAGGGGGTTATGGTGTAGAAGGTGAGGGGGTTAGGATGTAGGAGGTGAGGGGGTTAGGGTGTAGGAGGTAAGGGGGTTATGGTGTAGGAGGTGAGGGGGTTAAGGTGTAGGAGGTGAGGGGGTTAGGGTGTAGGAGGTGAGGGGGTTAAGGTGTAGGGGGAGGGGGTTATGGTGTAGGAGGTGAGGGGGTTATGGTGTAGGAGGTAAGGGGGTTATGGTGTAGGAGGTGAGGGGGTTAGGATGTAGGAGGTGAGGGGGTTAAGGTGTAGGAGGTGAGGGGGTTAGGATGTAGGAGGTGAGGGGGTTAGGATGTAGGAGGTGAGGGGGTTAAGGTGTAGGAGGTGAGGGGGTTAGGGTGTAGGAGGTGAGGGGGTAAGGGTGTAGGAGGTGAGGGGGTTAGGATGTAGGAGGTGAGGGGGTTAGGATGTAGGAGGTGAGGGGGTTAAGGTGTAGGAGGTGAGGGGGTAAGGGTGTAGGAGGTGAGGGGGTTAGGATGTAGGAGGTGAGGGGGTTAGGATGTAGGTGGTGAGGGGGTTAAGGTGTAGGAGGTGAGGGGGTAAGGGTGTAGGAGGTGAGGGGGTTAGGGTGTAGGAGGTGAGGGGGTAGGGTGTAGGAGGTAAGGGGTGATGCAGAGAACCTCCTATGTTCCCTAAAGCTAGTTGCTGTCTCCTAAACATGGTGAAGCTACCTGTGCTGCGTCGCCCTCCCCGTCGCCCTCAGCTTTGTCCCCCACCAGGTCGGACTCCTCCAGGGTGAGGCCACACATCTGGCAGCACAGGGGGAAAAGAAGCACAGGGAGCGGGGCGGAGGGAGAGCCCAGACCCCCCAACGTCTGGAGGAACGTCAGCTCTGAGATCACTGTGTGGAGGAGAGACAGAAAGAGTCAGCTCTGAGAGGAGGAGAGACAGAAAGAGCCAGCTCTGAGAGGAGAGACAGAAAGAGACAGCTCTTAGAGGAGGAGAGACAGAAAGAGCCAGCTCTGAGAGGAGAGACAGAAAGAGACAGCTCTGAGAGGAGAGACAGAAAGAGCCAGCTCTGAGAGGAGAGACAGAAAGAGACAGCTCTTAGAGGAGGAGAGACAGAAAGAGCCAGCTCTGAGAGGAGAGACAGAAAGAGTCAGCTCTGAGAGGAGAGACAGAAAGAGTCAGCTCTGAGAGGAGGAGAGACAGAAAGAGTCAGCTCTGTGAGGAGGAGAGACAGAAAGAGTCAGCTCTGTGAGGAGAGACAGAAAGAGTCAGCTCTGTGAGGAGAGACAGAAAGAGACAGCTCTGTGAGGAGAGACAGAAAGAGTCAGCTCTGTGAGGAGAGACAGAAAGAGTCAGCTCTGAGAGGAGGAGAGACAGAAAGAGTCAGCTCTGAGAGGAGGAGAGACAGAAAGAGTCAGCTCTGTGAGGAGAGACAGAAAGATTCAGCTCTGAGAGGAGAGACAGAAAGAGTCAGCTCTGTGAGGAGACAGAAAGAGACAGCTCTGTGAGGAGAGACAGAAAGAGTCAGCTCTGTGAGGAGAGACAGAAAGAGACAGCTCTGTGAGGAGAGACAGAAAAAGTCAGCTCTGTGAGGAGGAGAGACAGAGACAGCTCTGTGAGGAGAGACAGAAAGAGTCAGCTCTGAGAGGAGGAGAGACAGAAAGAGACAGCTCTGAGAGGAGAGACAGAAAGAGACAGCTCTGTGAGGAGAGACATAAAGAGCCAGCTCTGAGAGGAGAGACAGAAAGAGTCAGCTCTGAGAGGAGAGGACAGAAAGAGACAGCTCTGAGAGGAGAGACAGAAAGAGACAGCTCTGAGAGGAGAGACAGAAAGAGTCAGCTCTGTGAGGAGAGACAGAAAGAGTCAGCTCTGAGAGGAGAGACAGAAAGAGTCAGCTCTGTGAGGAGAGACAGAAAGAGTCAGCTCTGAGAGGAGGAGAGACAGAAAGAGTCAGCTCTGAGAGGAGGAGAGACAGAAAGAGTCAGCTCTGAGAGGAGAGACCGAAAGAGACAGCTCTGAGAGGAGAGACAGAAAGAGTCAGCTCTGTGAGGAGAGACAGAAAGAGTCAGCTCTGAGAGGAGGAGAGACAGAAAGAGTCAGCTCTGAGAGGAGGAGAGACAGAAAGAGTCAGCTCTGAGAGGAGATACAGAAAGAGACAGCTCTGAGAGGAGAGACAGAAAGAGTCAGCTCTGTGAGGAGGAGACAGAAAGAGACAGCTCTGTGAGGAGAGACAGAAAGAGTCAGCTCTGTGAGGAGAGACAGAAAGAGACAGCTCTGTGAGGAGAGACAGAAAAAGTCAGCTCTGTGAGGAGGAGAGACAGAGACAGCTCTGTGAGGAGAGACAGAAAGAGTCAGCTCTGAGAGGAGGAGAGACAGAAAGAGACAGCTCTGAGAGGAGAGACAGAAAGAGACAGCTCTGTGAGGAGAGACATAAAGAGCCAGCTCTGAGAGGAGAGACAGAAAGAGTCAGCTCTGAGAGGAGAGACAGAAAGAGACAGCTCTGAGAGGAGAGACAGAAAGAGACAGCTCTGAGAGGAGAGACAGAAAGAGTCAGCTCTGTGAGGAGAGACAGAAAGAGTCAGCTCTGAGAGGAGGAGAGACAGAAAGAGTCAGCTCTGAGAGGAGAGACAGAAAGAGACAGCTCTGAGAGGAGGAGAGACAGAAAGAGTCAGCTCTGAGAGGAGGAGAGACAGAAAGAGTCAGCTCTGAGAGGAGAGACAGAAAGAGACAGCTCTGAGAGGAGAGACAGAAAGAGTCAGCTCTGAGGAGAGACAGAAAGAGTCAGCTCTGAGGAGGAGAGACAGAAAGAGTCAGCTCTGAGAGGAGGAGAGACAGAAAGAGTCAGCTCTGAGAGGAGAGACAGAAAGAGACAGCTCTGAGAGGAGAGACAGAAAGAGACAACTCTGAGAGGAGGAGAGACAGAAAGAGTCAGCTCTGAGAGGAGGAGAGACAGAAAGAGTCAGCTCTGAGAGGAGGAGAGACAGAAAGAGTCAGCTCTGAGAGGAGAGACAGAAAGAGTCAGCTCTGAGAGGAGGAGACAGAAAGAGACAGCTCTGAGAGGAGGAGAGACAGAAAGAGTCAGCTCTGAGAGGAGGAGAGACAGAAAGAGTCAGCTCTGAGAGGAGAGACAGAAAGAGACAGCTCTGAGAGGAGGAGAGACAGAAAGAGTCAGCTCTGTGAGGAGAGACAGAAAGAGTCAGCTCTGAGAGGAGAGACAGAATGAGTCAGCTCTGAGAGGAGGAGAGACAGAAAGAGACAGCTCTGAGAGGAGGAGAGACAGAAAGAGTCAGCTCTGAGAGGAGGAGAGACAGAAAGAGTCAGCTCTGAGAGGAGAGACAGAAAGAGACAGCTCTGAGAGGAGGAGAGACAGAAAGAGTCAGCTCTGAGAGGAGGAGAGACAGAAAGAGTCAGCTCTGAGAGGAGGAGAGACAGAAAGAGACAGCTCTGTGAGGAGAGACAGAAAGAGACAGCTCTGAGAGGAGGAGAGACAGAAAGAGTCAGCTCTGAGAGGAGGAGAGACAGAAAGAGACAGCTCTGAGAGGAGGAGAGACAGAAAGAGACAGCTCTGTGAGGAGAGACAGAAAGAGACAGCTCTGTGAGGAGAGACAGAAAAAGTCAGCTCTGTGAGGAGGAGAGACAGAGACAGCTCTGTGAGGAGAGACAGAAAGAGTCAGCTCTGAGAGGAGGAGAGACAGAAAGAGACAGCTCTGAGAGGAGAGACAGAAAGAGACAGCTCTGTGAGGAGAGACATAAAGAGCCAGCTCTGAGAGGAGAGACAGAAAGAGTCAGCTCTGAGAGGAGAGACAGAAAGAGACAGCTCTGAGAGGAGAGACAGAAAGAGACAGCTCTGAGAGGAGAGACAGAAAGAGTCAGCTCTGAGAGGAGGAGAGACAGAAAGAGTCAGCTCTGAGAGGAGAGACAGAAAGAGACAGCTCTGAGAGGAGGAGAGACAGAAAGAGTCAGCTCTGAGAGGAGGAGAGACAGAAAGAGTCAGCTCTGAGAGGAGGAGAGACAGAAAGAGACAGCTCTGAGAGGAGAGACAGAAAGAGTCAGCTCTGTGAGGAGAGACAGAAAGAGTCAGCTCTGAGAGGAGGAGAGACAGAAAGAGTCAGCTCTGAGAGGAGAGACAGAAAGAGTCAGCTCTGAGAGGAGAGACAGAAAGAGACAGCTCTGAGAGGAGAGACAGAAAGAGACAGCTCTGAGAGGAGGAGAGACAGAAAGAGTCAGCTCTGAGAGGAGGAGAGACAGAAAGAGTCAGCTCTGAGAGGAGGAGAGACAGAAAGAGTCAGCTCTGAGAGGAGAGACAGAAAGAGTCAGCTCTGAGAGGAGGAGAGACAGAAAGAGACAGCTCTGAGAGGAGAGACAGAAAGAGTCAGCTCTGAGAGGAGGAGACAGAAAGAGACAGCTCTGAGAGGAGGAGAGACAGAAAGAGTCAGCTCTGAGAGGAGGAGAGACAGAAAGAGTCAGCTCTGAGAGGAGAGACAGAAAGAGACAGCTCTGAGAGGAGAGACAGAAAGAGACAGCTCTGAGAGGAGAGACAGAAAGAGTCAGCTCTAAAGTGAAGAATCTTCCATTTTAAGATCAAACTTCCTCCTTCTACTTCCTCTTATATTCTGGAAGAAGTAGTTCCTCCCGGTTCTCCTTTCCTGTGATCCTTAGCTTTGCACGTTACATTTGAAGTGACCGTTTCTCTCAGATGTTGTGGAGTTATAAAGTGTGACATTAAAGGGTGGGACAGATGATCTGTAGCAGCTGAGTGCAGCGGGGGTGACTCAGGTCGAGGAGCACTCAACCAGAAACCATTTCTCTTCCTCTTTTTTAAAACTCTTTCAGTTTCCACTCGTCAGTTCCTCTTTCGCTGCTCAGTGCTTACTGAACACATCTAAAGTGGAGGGCAGGGGGAACTAAGTGTTAACATGTGTTACTATATGATCACGTGTTGTAAGCCATGAGTTTATTCAAAGAGACCATGAGTGTGTAAATGTCTGTCTGCAGCGTGTTATTGAGCATAGGGTAACCTGTAACATGTGATTGTGAAAGGTCCAAAGGTACAATATAGAGCTGTGTAAACTAAAAAGAAGTGTTTAAAACCTGTGAGATTCTTGGAGTAATGTGTGGAAATATTTCAACCAGGTTAGTGAGAGCGGTGTAGAGTGCAAAGTTAAACGTGTGTATCATAGGTCAATTAGCTCAATGCTTAACCACATAACATTAAAACATAAAACCATGAGACAGGAGTGATACCAGATGATAGCCAGGGACATGTAACCTCCTCTGAGCTCTGTCCAGGGCAGTGGTTGCGTTAGACTTTTTCGTTGTCCGTCATTTTGACGGACAGGATCGTAAAATTTCCGTCATAATCCATTATTACCCGTCATTTTATTTTTCATGTTTTAATGATGAGACATATTTAATATTTATGTTTGGGTACTAAGCAGCACATGTTCATCATTCCTTTTTTAATGATTCATACAGAACTTTTAAGGACATGGAGAAAAAAAAAAGATGAACAGAGACACCGACCGTGCGGTCACTTTTCATGTCAACACGAATATGAATGATTGCCATTTTTTTAAATGAGACAATTACAATTAAAATATGAACAAAACATTTACAAGAACAACTCAATTGACCTGCTGTAGCCTAGCCTGAACTCAGACCTTCCTCCTGGGCCGCATGGATTTAAACTGGGACTGGTGCCCGCTTGTGCGCAGTCAAACGCATCAAGGGAGATTGCAAAAAACATTTTGCCATCTTCCCTCCTCAGCCTTAAACTCTTGCTCCCACTGAACCCGGTACTCCCGCTTCAACTCCTTGCCACTTGCTTGTCCCTCTGCTGCAGGCTGAACGTTGTCAGTTTTAGTCTTACTGGCTTGTCCTTCATCCTCCACTGCATCAATCCCTTTTTTTCACCTCGTTTATCCACACCATCACAATTACTGGGCTTATTAAAAAAGCTTCGGACACTCAGCTGCCGTGACATTTTGCGATTGCTAAAGCCGGTTAAACAACGAGGTAATCAACGAGGTCAAATACAAGACTAGACAATAGCTACTTAATATGCACACACTCGCCACCAACTGGACAGGGGTGTGAATTACTAAATAATAGTTACAGTAGAGTACAGTAGATCGCCCTCAGTCTACCTGGCCACTAAGGATGGAATATAATGTGGGCCGCTGGTGGACATTTTGGCGCTGTTCCGAGTTGTGTTCTAATCTGTCAAAATGACGGACTGCTTTCAGATTTTTCCGTCATTCTTGGAAAAATTCCGTCATTGACGGAAAATATTCAGTTAACGCGACCTCTGGTCCAGGGAGAGGGGGTCCGACAACAATCAATACATTGGAGAAATTCGACTTGGTTTCTATATTTATGTGAAAATGTATTTGTTATTACGTATAGGATATGTACATTTGGTTAACTGTTTTTCAAAAAAGTCAATACACAGGGTATATGCAGGAATCCTGAAGTCACATGGAAAACCTTTTAAGACCTTTTTTAAGACCCTTTCCATACATTTTAAGACCCCATCGCCACTTGGAGTTCTAACCGGTTACATTGGCGACACACTTTACCTCACATTGACTATATACAGTATTGATTGTCCTTCCTCCTTATCTTCCAACCATTTGGACGCAGTCTTGCATTTCCCCATAACGATGTTGTTTAACAACCGGCGTAAACGGGTTTTAAATGATTATATGATAATTTGACACGACAGTATACTCAAAGAAGTAGTTCCTCCTGGTTCTCGTTAGCTTTGTAAGTTACATTTGAAGTGATTGTTTGTCTCAGATGTTGTGGATGATTATACGATGATTTGACATTACCTTGTTCACTTTCAGCCTTTTTCCTGCGGCCTCTCCTCTTCTCCTTCTCCCTCTTCTCCTTCCTCTCCTGGTTGTGCATGCGCTGGTGCCTGCGCAGGTTCCCCAGCGAGCTGCAGGCGTACTCGCAGACGGGGCAGCGGTAGGGTTTCTCCCCGGTGTGTGTGCGTGCGTGCCGCTGCAGATTCACCAGCTGAGCCGAGGCGTAGTCGCACACGGGGCAGCGGTAGGGCTTGTGGCCGTCGTGCGTCCTCATGTGGCGCTTCAGGTGGTTGGAGTAGCGCGAGGTGAAGGCGCACAGCGAGCAGGAGAACAGTTTGGGAGCGTCCTCCGTCGCCTTCCTCCTCTTACTGTCCGAGTCCCCGCTCGACTCCTCCACCTGAGAGGAGGCGCCCTGCTGCAGGCCGTCATCACAGGTGAGACAGTAGAGCTCCGCCCCAAGGTCCAGACCCACACCTGAAACACAGACACACTTATAACCAGAGAGGGCAAAGTACACACTACTTTACTCAAGTAGAAGTACACATACTCCTGTTTAAAAGTGGTAAAAGTAGAAGTACTGACTAAACTTCATAACTTAAGTAAAAGTAAAGAAGTATGGGCTTTGAAATGTACTTCAGTAAAAAGTACCCATAACTAGCAGCTGTTTTAAAGAGTACCTGACCTCCCTTTATATTAATAGAACAATAATGTCATTGTTAGCTAATGAATGTTTCCATGCTGAACAACGGCAACATGACAACGTTTTCATTGGTCCCTCTTCTTTAGAGAAGACCAGGAAATGATGAATACACGGATCGTGTTCAAATCAATAGGCACGCAATGACTCTAAATAATAATGATCACGCCACCAAACACACATTCAAACTAAAGGAACCAGCCTGTTTGGAAAATGTAAGAAGTAGAAAGTACAGGTATTTGGGTTCAACATGTAAGAAGTAGAAAGTACAGGTATTTGGGTTCAACATGTAAGAAGTAGAAAGTACAGGTATTTGGGTTCAAAATGTAAGAAGTAGAAAGTACAGGTATTTGGGTTCAACATGTAAGAAGTAGAAAGTACAGGTATTTGGGTTCAAAATGGAAGAAGTAGAAAGTACAGGTATTTGGGTTCAACATGTAAGAAGTAGAAAGTACAGGTATTTGGGTTCAAAATGTAAGAAGTAGAAAGTACAGGTATTTGGGTTCAACATGTAAGAAGTAGAAAGTACAGGTATTTGGGTTCAACATGTGAGAAGTAAAAGTAAAAAGTCGTCAGAAAAATAAGTAGTGGAGTAAAGTACTGATACCAGAAACATGTACTTAAGCACAGTAACAAAGTATTTGTACTCCACTACTTCCCACCTCTGGTTATAACTTACACACTGGATAGAAAACACATTTTATTGATGTCTTAATGTGTGCATATGTACAAATGTGTCTGTTGTTTGTGTATATATATGTATATACGTATTTTTATATATATTTGTATTCCTCTGGATTGCGGGAAACGGTATTTCGATCCCTCTGTCTGTACACACACACTGAAAGATTGACAATAAAGTGGACTTTGAGCTCTCGGCTTCTCTCTTCTGTGGACAATATTACAGCCGACTAAAGCCCCTAGAGACTAAATCAAGAGCAGGGAAACATCCATTTTGAACCAAAAGAGTGACTGAAATGTCCGAGAACATCCTATACATTCTGTCCAGGTGGTTTTCTCTATAAAAACACAGTAAAATGAGTTACCTAGATCCAGCCCTGCTCCCAGAGGAGTGTCTCCCAGCAGCTGACCACAGCCTCGACAGGAGAGGAACGCTGGGAAGGTGGAGTCTGTCGGAGCCGAGGGATCCTCCTCCACGCTCAGAGAAAACACCGTCATACCTGGAGAGGAGACAAAGAAACATTCATGAGCGCAGATACAAGGTTCCCCGAAGACACAGAGTTTTATTTTGAAGGTTTGACCATCAAACACGGACACAATGACTCAAAACCTTCCAGTGTTTGTTGTTCAGTACCTGACTAATGTGTGTGTGACTGTGTGTGTGTGAGTGAGAGTGTGTGTGTGTGAGAGTGAGTGTGTGTCTGTGAGTGCAAGTGTGTTTGTGAGAGTGTGAGTGTGTCTGCGAGTGCGAGTGTGTGTTTGAGAGAGAGTGTGTGTGTGTGTGTGACTGTGTGTGTGAGTGTGTGTGACTGTGAGTGTGTGTGTGTGCCACTGACCGGACTCTCTATCCAGCCCCATAATGTCAGAGTCTCCAAACTCCAGCTCCCCGCTCAGCAGGAAGTCGCTCTCCAGAACGAGGCAGCCGGGCTCACACACCCCCTCCCCGTCCTCAGAATCCACTGAACACACACACACACATCTTGCATTGAAATAACAAACACAAAATACAGGAAGAAGTACTTTCCAGGAATGTAACAACAACGAGGACGATACACATTATCTTGCAAAAAATATCATTCTTCAAATCAAGATGGAGAAATACCACACACACACACACACACACACACACACACACACACACACACACCACACACACACACACAACCACACACACACACACCCATACCACACCACACACACACACACACACACACACACACACACACACACACACCACACACACACACACACACACACACACACACACACACACACACACACACACACACACGACTAGAAAGGTAATATCAGATTATTTTCTTCTCCCTGCTCCCTTTCCGGGACGGTGTGTTTATAGAGACAGAAATAATTGTTATACATGAAGTTGTGCATACCATGAACGGAAAACAAATGAAATTAAAGTAAACAACCCAGGAGAAGGAAAAAGAAGATTTGTGAGAGGGTGGAGAGGAAGCAAGAGGACATCAGTGAGGATGAGATAAGAGGACGAAGAGGAAGGGGGGTCAGGAAGAGGAAGAGGAGTGAAACATGGGATAAGAAGCAGAGGTGGGAAGTAGTGGATCACAAATACTTTGTTACTGTACTGAAGTACATGTTTCTGGTATCAGTACTTTACTCCACGACTTTTTACTTTGACTTCTTACATTTGGAACCCAAATACCTGTACTTTCTACTTCTTACATGTTGAACCCAAATACCTGTACTTTCTACTTCTTACATGTTGAACCCAAATACCTGTACTTTCTACTTCTTACATGTTGAACCCAAATACCTGTACTTTCTACTTCTTACATGTTGAACCCAAATACCTGTACTTTCTACTTCTTACATGTTGAACCCAAATACTTGTACTTTCTACTTCTTACATTTGAACCCAAATACCTGTACTTTCTACTTCTTACATTTGAACCCAAATACCTGTACTTTCTACTTCTTACATGTTGAACACAAATACCTGTACTTTCTACTTCTTACATGTTGAACAAATACCTGTACTTTCTACTTCTTACATGTTGAACCCAAATACCTGTACTTTCTACTTCTTACATGTTGAACCCAAATACCTGTACTTTCTACTTCTTACATGTTGAACCCAAATACCTGTACTTTCTACTTCACATGTTGAACCCAAATACCTGTACTTTCTACTTCTTACATGTTGAACCCAAATACCTGTACTTTCTACTTCTTACATGTTGAACCCAAATACCTGTACTTTCTACTTCTTACATGTTGAACCCAAATACCTGTACTTTCTACTTCTTACATGTTGAACCCAAATACCTGTACTTTCTACTTCTTACATGTTGAACCCAAATACCTGTACTTTCTACTTCTTACATGTTGAACCCAAATACCTGTACTTTCTACTTCTTACATGTTGAACCCAAATACCTGTACTTTCTACTTCACATGTTGAACCCAAATACCTGTACTTTCTACTTCTTACATGTTGAACCCAAATACCTGTACTTTCTACTTCTTACATGTTGAACCCAAATACCTGTACTTTCTACTTCTTACATGTTGAACCCAAATACCTGTACTTTCTACTTCTTACATGTTGAACCCAAATACCTGTACTTTCTACTTCTTACATGTTGAACCCAAATACCTGTACTTTCTACTTCTTACATGTTGAACCCAAATACCTGTACTTTCTACTTCTTACATGTTGAACCCAAATACCTGTACTTTCTACTTCTTCCATGTTCCAAACAGGCTGGTTCCTTTAGTCTGAATGTGTGTTTGGTGGCGTGATCATTATTATTTAGAGTCATTGCGTGCCTATTGATTTGAACACGATCCGTGTATCCATCATTTCCTGGTCTTCTCTAAAGAAGAGGGACCAATGAAAACGTTGTCATGTTGCCGTTGTTCAGCATGGAAACATTCATTAGCTAACAATGACATTATTGTTCTATTAATATAAAGGGAGGTCAGGTACTCTTTAAAACAGCTGCTAGTTATGGGTACTTTTTACTGAAGTACATTTCAAAGCCCATACTTCTTTACTTCTACTTTTACCAGAGTATTTTTAAACACGAGTATCTGTACTTCTACTTGAGTAAAGGATGTGTGTACTTCTACTTGAGTAAAGGATTTGTGTACTTCTACTTGAGTAAAGGATGTGTGTACTTCTACTTGAGTAAAGGATGTGTGTACTTCTACTTGAGGAAAGGATGTGTGTACTTCTACTTGAGGAAAGGATGTGTGTACTTCTCCTCTCTGCACAGAACACATGTGGAGGATTCAATTAGAGACGTAGAAGAGAGGAAGAAGCAAGAAGAGAGAGGTCAGGGTCAGTCCTGCGAACAGGAAGTGGAGACAGGAAGCAGAGAGGAAGTGGACCGCCAAAAAATCCAGGATGAGATAAAAACACTAAAACACTAACATGTCGTCCGCTGAGAGGACTACAGCTAGCTTTAACTCGACGAGGGCGTCCAAATGTTAATCATGGCTGTTCAGCTGGAGTCTTTAATAACGTGGGATTTAAACTGGATTTCACATGGAGCAATAACTTCCTTAAAGCTTGACTGCTGTGTAGAGAGAGACCAACACTCTGAATACAGTCAGAAACAGATAGAAGACGACAGTTAAAACACTAAAAAGAGACAGAAACAACATTTAAAACACTAAATAAAGACTCAAACAGCTGGGAAACAACATTTAAAAGACTAGATACAGACTGAAACAACAGTTAATTTAAATTCTAGATAGAGACATAAACAACATTTAAACACTAGATACAGACTCAAATGGATGGAAAACAACATTTAAAACTCTAAAAACAGACAGAAACAACCATTAAAACTACATTTGAACACTTTATAAACACTCAAACAGCTGGAAAACAACATTTAAAACAGTAAATAAAGAGTGAAACGGCTGGAGAGGAAACTCACATTTGACCGGCTGCGGGTTGGACTGTTTCCTCCGCGGCATGGTGTCTCTTTCTGTCCCGGATCCGGTTCTGTCTGCGGGGCTGAAGTCCAGCTAACTGCATGACGTCATCATCATCATCATCATCATCATCTTCGTCACCACCTCCTTCCTCTTCCTCATTAGTGTCATCACTATGGAAACGGTTCCAATACGTAAATCAGAAATGACTTGTTCAATTCAGTAAATGACAGTTTAAAAGGTAGTCTCCAATGTGATATGATGCTAAACAACACGTGTTTGTTTGTCAACATGTTTGTTATTGTTCCGCAGTAAATAGACGCGGCCATCTTGTTAGCCACCTAGCTAGTTAGCCAACTTCCAACATTCAAAATGTAAACCGTAAAAACTACAAACTTCGGGTGAGAACTACATTCCTAAATGCCCCCTCGTGGATAAACGTACCTGTGATAAAGTCCCCCCGAAATACTGTCCTCGACAAAGTTTCGCAAACTGTTTAAAATGAGCTCTTTTGTTGCCGAGTGCAAATCCTGCTCGCTGCTGACACGCCGGGTCCGGGCTCCCAGTGACGTCAGTGACAGGAGCAGAGGATTGTGGGATTTGTAGTCCTTATTGGATACATCTGTTTTACAGCAACAAAACACTTCAATTTTTGAGCTTCTACTAAGAGAAATAATTTTGGTTTGCTAATCAACCTTATTATATTGCTTTTTTTACACACATTTTTTATATGGTCACTTTTAAAATATATATTGCTACTTATCTGCTACTTGTTTTTACTTATTGTGCCTTTTTTATTATGAACAATGTGCATACTTAGCTATTTTTAAACGTTTGATTATCTAAATATCAATACTTCTGCTGCTATGAAAATGTAAATGTCCCTGTTGTGTTACAAAGGACTTCGGATTCTGATCTTTTTGGTTTTATCTTTCAGGCAAAGATAACAGATTAAAATAATGAATTTATTTGTTAGCGATTAATTTGTCAGTTTCAGTTCAATTAAACGTATATTGATCACACTCACAAATCATTTTTTCACATTAAAATTATTATATATCTGTCTATATTGTGGGAAATTTGTAGTCCGTGTGCGCTCCTTATTTTAACAAATGTTTAATTATTCATAAATAAGTTAAGGTTATTTTCCATATAAAAAATGTTGGTTTGGTTAGTTGTTATAGAAAATACATGTCCGCGATGTTCATTACACATGATAGTAAAAATGTACTAGTTAACATTGTAGTACAAAAATATCATAATAAATATCTAGAAATATATCAATTATAAGTTACCTCAAATAACTTAAATCAGTATGATGCTTTGTAAACTTATCACTATTCAATAAAATAAATATGCAATACTGATTATTAGACTGTGCAGTTTACAATAACTAGAAAACTCATATACAGAACTATACATTTATACTTTATTTCAGTTTCTTCCCAAAAGTATGATGCTTAAGGTGTACTACAAGGCTCTATCCTGGGCCCCTATACTTTTCTCTAAACGATGCCGCTATCATTTTTAACCACAAGAGCCCAAAGAGCCAACAGAACCAAACTCTCAAATTACGAATCCATCATGGCCTCAAACTCCTCGATCCTCTGCCGGGTGTTTCCTCTCCGGATCCTTCTGTACGACACGGTTTTGAACTTCGACGCTTGTGGCTTGCCGTTCTTGTTGTTGTCAGCTTTGCCGTTCGTAAGGTCAGAGTTTTGACCTTCATCCGGTTCTCCTTCCTTAGCCTCCATCACAGGATTGGATGAGTTTTGTGTTCCTCGTCTTCCTCCTTCTTCTTCTTCGGCCATTAGTGACGCTTCTGGATCCATCAACGTCACTCTCTTCTTCAACCTGCAAGCTGATGCCAAATAGTGGAAAATATTATGTTAATTAAAATACATTTGAAAGGTTAGGTCATTTAGTTTTATCATTTATCAAACACTCTCTGCTATATAACATGTTTATTTTATTAATAATGTTTTACAATAACATTACGTATCTGCCACTACGTTTTTTTGCACTATTCAACATTGCTCGTCACTGTACAGTTTTTACATTAATTATGTGACCGTCTATTTTACTTGTTATTTAATTGCTCTTTTTACTGCACTGTTACTGCACAGTTTTATTATTGTGCTGCTGTGTTTATTGTATTTTTGTAACTCTGGCACAACAATTTCCTTCGGGATAAATAAAGTCCTATCTTATCTTATCTCTCTCACATTAAAGGGGGACACAGCTCCCATTAAAGGGGGACACACACACAAACACGGGTCGATTTTAGGGTTTTTGGGGGGCTGTTTTCCTTCCATTTGGTGAGTTTAGATTTCACCTGAACTCCCCAAAAGCTAGCATTAGCTTCATTAGCGTATCTAAACAAAACTGTAGTATAAAAAATGGGGGAGTGTTATTATGGTCTGTTAATTGGTTACCCTTAATCAACACAAACCCAATAAGACTAACTTAGAAAATGAGTTATCTTGTCTTATCTTAGTTTTTCCCTGTGGAGCTTCTTTTTTTTTAAATGAGCTTCTGAGTGACTGTCATCTCTGGGACATTTTTATTAGGTTTTATTCAATGAATTAACACTGAACGCTTAATGATACAGTACAATTAAGGTAAAAAAGGCAGCCATAAGAGCCAGAGTTTACCTGTCTGCGGTCCAGGTGTAGTGTCCCTGACGACGGCAGATGTTTCTCCCGGAGACGACGTCTTTATACTCTGCGTCTCGTCCTCTCTCAGATCCAGACGAGCAGACTTTGTGTCCGTCAGACTTTGTGTTGTTTCTCTGTCGCTGCTCGCTGAGCTTGGATAAACGTCCTCATTCTGGTTTCTGGCAGAGTCCTCTTCCTCCTCTTCCTCCTCTTCCTCCTCTTCCTCCTCTTCCTCTGCATGACTCAGCGTTTCTGCAGGTGATGGTTTTTGGGAATCTGACTGATGGTTGGGTTCCTCTTTCCTCTCTGCTTCTGCATGATCTTCTCCATCCTCTAAGGCCGCCATCTCTTCTTCTTTTGCATCGACCTTTAGTTCTTCCTCTTGTTTTTCTACCTCCTCCTCCTCTTCCTCTTTTCCACCAACTATTTCCTCTTCAATTTGTACCTCCTCTTCCTCCTTTTCCTCCATCTTTTCTGCGATGTCCTCCACCTTTCTTTCCTCCATCTCTTCCTCCTTTTCTCCTGCTGTCTCCATCTCTTCCTCTTCTTCAACATGACCTCCTGTTATCTCTTCTTCCTCCTTTTCTCTCTCTCCTTGTTCCTCTTCCAAAACCTCATTTTCTTTTTCCTCTTCATCCCTCTGTTCTTCAACCTCGTCTTCATCATCGCTCTTCTCCTCATTTCGTGCTCTTTCATTATCACTTCCATCCTCTAAAACCTCCTTTCCTTCCTCTCTCTTTAACTCTTGTCCTTCCTCTTCCTCCTCGTACTTCCTCTTTACTTCCGGATCTTCTTCATTTTCTCCTCGTATTCCTCTTTACTTCGGTTCTTCTTCATCTTCCTCCTCGTACTTTTACTTCCGGTTCTTCTTCATCTTCCTCCTCGTATTCCTCTTACTTCCGGTTCTTCTTCATCTTCCTCCTCGTACTTCCTCTTTACATCCAGTTCTTCTTCCTCTTCCTCCTCGTACTTCCCCTTTACTTCCAGTTCTTCTTCCTCTTCCTCCTCATACTCCCCCTTTACTTCCGGTTCTTCTTCATCTTCCTCCTCGTACTTCCCCGTTACTTCCGGTTCTTCTTCCTCCTCGTACTTCCTCTTCACTTCCGGTTCTTCTTCCTCTTCCTCCTCATACTTCCTCTTCACTTCCGGTTCTTCTTCATCTTCCTCCTCGTACTTCCTCTTTACTTCCAGTTCTCCTTCATCTTCCTCCTCGTACTTCCTCTTCACTTCCGGTTCTTCTTCATCTTCCTCCTCGTACTTCCTCTTTACTTCCAGTTCTTCTTCCTCTTCCTCCTCGTACTTCCTCTTTACTTCCAGTTCTTCTTCCTCCTCGTACTTCCTCTTCACTTCCGGTTCTTCTTCCTCCTTGTACTTCCTCTTTACTTCCAGTCCTTCTTCCTCTTCCTCCTTGTACTTCCTCTTCACTTCCGGTTCTTCTTCATCTTCCTCCTCGTACTTCCTCTTTACTTCCGGTTCTTCTTCCTCTTCCTCCTCGTACTTCCTCTTTACTTCCAGTTCTCCTTCATCTTCCTCCTCGTACTTCCTCTTCACTTCCGGTTCTTCTTCCTCTTCCTCCTCGTACTTCCTCTTTACTTCCAGTTCTCCTTCATCTTCCTCCTCGTACTTCCTCTTCACTTCCGGTTCTTCTTCATCTTCCTCCTCGTACTTCCTCTTTACTTCCAGTTCTTCTTCCTCTTCCTCCTCGTACTTCCTCTTTACTTCCAGTTCTTCTTCCTCTTCCTCCTCGTACTTCCTCTTCACTTCCGGTTCTTCTTCATCTTCCTCCTCGTACTTCCTCTTCACTTCCAGTTCTTCTTCCTCTTCCTCCTCGTACTTCCTCTTTACTTCCGGTTCTTCTCCCTCCTGTTTCTTTAACTCTTCTCCTTCCTCTTGCTCCTCGTACTTCCCCGTTACTTCCGGTTCTTCTCCCTCCTGTTTCTTTAACTCTTCTTCTTCCTCTTCCTCCTCGTACTTCCCAGTTACTTCCGGTTCTTCCTCCTCTCTCCTTCCACCATCTTCCTCTTTAAACAGCTCCTCTTCTCCCACGACGTTCTCTTTATTTTCCACTTCTTCTTCTTCATCTTGTCTTTCTGTTTCCTCCTCTACTTCTTCATCTTCTATATCCGCCTCTCCTTGCTCTTCTTCATCCTCCTTTTCTAGCTCCTGCTCTTCCTCTCTTCCCTCCACCTCTTGCTTCTCTACACCTTCCTCCTCTTCCTCCTCTCCTTGCATCTCCTCTTGGTCCACCATCTCTCCTGCCTGTTCTTCTCTCACTTCTGCCAACTTTTTCACACTTCTACCTTCCATTCCTCGCCTCCCTCCTCCTTCCTTCCCCACCTCTGCTGTCTCTTCGTCACGCAGCATGGTGTCCTCCAAAGACAGAATATCTCCAAAGAGTCCGACGGCCTGAATCACTCGAGAGACGATGGAGTTTTCCTCCTCGTCTTCAGCCGTCCACCAGCTCGCCATGATGCATAAAATAAGAAAAACCCAGACCCTGAGTCTGCACCTCCACTTCGTTATGAAAGGGTTTCATTTATGCTGATTGGCAGAGAAACGAGGCGAACGTCACTTTGAAATCCACCGGCCACGTTTTCTGCCTCGAGTTAGTAAGCCTCTAATCTCTCAGGAGCTCTGGTTCTGTTTCACCTTTAAAAAAACACCAGTCATTGTATTAACTTTATAGAATAGAATGGGGAGGGATGAAACCCTCTTTAATGGTCACACATGCAGAGCACACAGCACACAGTGACATGTGTTCTCTGCTTTTAACCCATCCTAGTACCAGGAGTCTAGTACCAGGATTCTAGAATCAGGAGTCTAGTACCAGGAGGCTAGTACCAGGAGTCTAGCACCCGGAGTCTAGTACCAAGAGTCTAGCACCAGGAGTCTAGTACCAAGAGTCTAGCACCAGGAGTCTAGTACCAAGAGTCTAGCACCAGGAGTCTAGCACCAGGAGTCTAGTACCAGGAGTCCAGGAGTCTAGTACCAGGAGTCTAGCACCAGGAGTCTAGCACCAGGAGTCTAGTACCAGGAGTCTAGCACCAGGAGTCTAGCACCAGGAGTCTAGCACCAGGAGTCTAGCACCAGGAGTCTAGTACCAGGAGTCTAGCACCAGGAGTCTAGCACCAGGAGTCTAGTACCAGGAGTCTAGCACCAGGAGTCTAGCACCAGGAGTCTAGTACCAGGAGTCTAGCACCAGGAGTCTAGCACCAGGAGTCTAGTACCAGGAGTCTAGCACCAGGAGTCTAGCACCAGAGTCTAGTACCAGGAGTCTAGCACACAGGAGTCTAGCACCAGGAGTCTAGTACCAGGAGTCTAGCACCAGGAGTCTAGCACCAGGAGTCTAGCACCAGGAGTCTAGAACCAGGAGTCTAGCACCAGGAGTCTAGTACCAGGAGTCTAGCACCAGGAGTCTAGCACCAGGAGTCTAGCACCAGGAGTCTAGTACCAGGAGTCTAGCACCAGGAGTCTAGCACCAGGAGTCTAGCACCAGGAGTCTAGTACCAGGAGCAGTGGGCAGCTATTGTACAGCGCCCGGGGAGCAATGGGAGTGAGAGGGGAAGGGGGTGTCCGGTGCCTTGCTCAAGGGCACCACGGCAGGGCAGGAGGTGAACTGGGACCTCTCAAGTAGCAGTCCACGCTCCACAGCTCCCAGTCCAAGCCCCTTCTGACTGAGCCACTGCCGAACTGTAGAAATACCCAGAGGCTCATTGAAAGACAAAGCAGGAATGCAACTGCACTGTTCTGCATTCTCATTTAGTACAAAGGACACACATGCAGATACATGTCCATGAAGTCAGCACTGCACCTTTCATTTCAAGGTTTTATAAACCTTTTTTATAATGAAACACCATATTTTATATTTTTTACTGCACTAAATAGATTTATTTTAACAACATTTGCAATTACAGCTGCAACATTAAAGTGTAAAAAACACAAATGCATAAATATAATATTATGTATATTTACTTTTGGCACTTTAAGTACATTTTGATGTTTTTTTTTTACAAAATCTGTCAATACATTTCTTTAATAATAATAATATGGTATTGTTTTAAAAGCCCAGATTATATTTTAATTAAATATGCATAATTAATAGAAGAATAAATAATAATTATAAAGAAAATAAGACTTGAATAATTAATAAAAAATAAGCATAAAGCAAGGAAATAATACAACAATTTAATTACATACACTTTCACGAGTGTTAAAGTGTTTATCTCCCTTTCAATTAATTATGAAAATACAGATTTAACGTAAACCCGCTCTATAAATGCAGTTTGCAGATTTTTGCTCCTGTTATTTTATTTCTCTCCTCGCAGCAGATCAACATTCCCACGCTGGTTGATCCGGCCGGTATGCAAAGCTTCTCAACAAGTTTGTTTTACACTCTCATTATGTCTTTACTGCAGTTTCTTTAAATAAACACGTTTCAGGAGAGAAATACATCAGAAGGTCACCAGAACATGTTTAAAGAAATGCTATATTTGAGATTTATTGACTATTCAAGTGTTTTTTGTCAATGATGAGCCTTTTATTAACTCTTAAAATGTTTCCACGCACTACTACTGTCGCGCAGTGGCTCAGTCAGTAGGGGCTTGGACTGTGAGCCGTAGGGTCAATCTCAATCTCAATCTTTATTTAAAACAACCTTCAGTTGACCAAAGTGCTGTACAGGGAATAACTACAATATTAAATAACACAATGGGAGTACAATAATAAAACAATAATTAAAAACATCATAAAAAGCACAATAACTATAAACATATATAAAAAAAAACACATACAAATGTAAAAATGTAATGTTCAACTATTAAAAGCCAGTGCAAAGAGGTGAGTTTTTAGCTGGGATCTAAAAAGTTCAATAGACTCAGCAGTCCGGATATGTGCTGGGAGGCTGTTCCACAGTCTGCGAGCTGCAACACTGAAAGCCCTGTCACCTCGGGTTTTTTTCCTGCACCGAGGAACCACCAACATATTTTGCCGAGCTGATCGCCGGTTCAAGTCCCCGAACAGACCTAAATATGGAGTTGGTCTGCTACTTGGAGAGGTCCCAGTTCCCCTCCTGGGCCCTGCCGTGGTGCCCTTGAGCACGGCAGCGGACACCCCCCACTCCCATTGCTCCCCGGGCGCTGTACAATAGCTGCCCACTGCTCCTAGTGCTAGACTCCTGGTACTAGGATGGGTTAAAAGCAGAGAACACATTTCACTGTGTGTGCCGTTTTCCCAGCCTCGATGTCGGCCTGGAGGTTCAGGGTCTGGTTCAGGCCTGAAGAGCCCCGGGAACGGAGCTCCACACCGGGCCGAGCAGCAGGAAGTGTCTGGAGACGGAGAGCCCGGGTTGTCGAGGAACCCATGGTGGAAGTGTGTGTGTGTGTGTGTGTATGTGTGTGTGTGTGTGTGTGTGTGTGTGTGTGTGTGTGTCTGTGTGTGTGTGTGTGTGTGCAGGGACCGTGTGGTACTCGAGGAATAGTTAATCAGTAAATAAATGTAGGTTACTGTGTAAAAAGATCATTTGATTTGAATGAGAACTGTCTTTTTAAAATGTATTTAACTTTCAGATATCATATTACCAAGTATATAATATCATACAAATATTAAAACATAACATCCTGTATTTAGCGTTTGAATCATGTCAACAAGTATCTAATAAAAACATAAAATGCACACATAATAAGAGCATTATAAACCAAAAGATTACAATTATTGAATTGAATAAAAGTCAAATTCAAGCGATTTTCAGTATTATGTTGACACCAATATATATATAAATAAACACAGAACATCCTGCAATAGGAATAGGAACTACTCTGTAATTCATTCATACACATGTACAATTTGTTATATTCCTTTTAATGTATACTTTATATACATTTACAGGTAATGCAGTGTTTTAAGTAACTTATTTAACTTGATAACACAGACTTGAAGTTAACAGTTATACATTAAATTACTAGGTATTACTAAAATAGTGTGTCGCCTTCGAGCTAGTGGAGTTAATACATTTTTTAACATGATTCTGTCGTTTTTTCGCCGTAATATGAGTCATATTTCAATGTAAACTGGTCGGTAAAAGGCCTCAGTGAAATTGTATATTAAAGGCACTATGTTCAGAAAGTGGGTATTAACGCCCTCTTGTGGTCACGGTGAGTTACTGCAGCTTAATTTCTGTCAAGCTGGAGGAATTGCATATTACATACCACTTCCTGTAAGATCCTACAAAATAAAACTTGTTTGTAACAGACGGAAGTGTATTTTAGTTTTTAAAACGTTCAATTTTCATTTAAGACTTTATCTGACTGCACGGTATTGTATTCAACTTGATACAGAAACGTATCGCATCTTCTACATCTACTCACTAAGCGGGAAGACATTTTATTTGAAGGAAACAGTTCGTTTAGCTTCGGCTAATGTTGTGTGCTAATTATACGGTGGCCGAGACGCGCTGAAAACACATACGGCTAACACATATAGCTAAGGTAATCGATGCACGTTTTAACATGTATCCTGTCTTTATTTCGCCGTAATATGATTCATATTTCAATGTAAATTGGACGGTAAAAGAATAGAAGAAGTGCATACTACATACCACTTCCTGTAACATCCTTCAAAATAAAACTCTTTATAATGGTAAAGAACGATGTTACCATGGACTGGATGCTATGTGATAATGACTTTGTATCTAGCGTACTAATATTGTATATGTTACTGTTTCTCTTTTACCAGCAAGAAAATAACCAGAACCAATGTTTGAAGCTCTCAGTTAGTCCCTCGAGTCTCCCGGTTACTTTAGTGTTAGCCGTATGTGTTTTCAGCGCGTTGAGCCCTCTCGGCCACCGTATGATTAGCACACAACATTAGCCGAAGCTAAACGAACTGTTTCCATCAAATAAAATGTCTTCCCGCTTTAATGAGTAGATGTAGAAGATGTGATACGTTTTTATATCAAGTTGACTACAATACCGTGCAGTCAGACAAAGTGGTAAAGTAAAATTGAGAGTTAAAAAAACTAAAATACACTTCCGTCTGTTAGAGAACATGTTTTATTTTGTAGGATCTTACAGGAAGTGGTATGTAATATGCACTTCCTCTAGCTTGACAGAAATGCAGCTGCAGTAACTCACCGTGACCACAAGAGGGCGTTAATACCCACTTTCTGAACATAGTGCCTTTAATATACAATTTCACTGAGGCCTTTTACCGACCAGTTTACATTGAAATATGACTCATATTACGGCGAAAAAACGACAGAATCATGTTAAAAAATGTATTAACTCCAGTAGCTCGAAGGCAGACACACTATTTTAGTAATACTAGTAATTTAATGTATAACTGTTACTTCAAGTCTGTGTTATCAAGTTAAATAAGTTACTTAAAACACTGCATTACCTGTAAATGTATATAAAGTATACATTAAAAGGAATATAACAAATTGTACATGTGTATGAATGAATTACAGAGTAGTTCCTATTCGTATTGCAGGATGTTCTGTGTTTATTTATATATATATATTGGTGTCAACATAATACTGAAAATCGCTTGAATTTGACTTTTATTCAATTAAATAATTGTAATCTTGTGGTTTATAATGCTCTTATAATGTGTGCATTTTATGTTTTTATTAGATACTTGTTGACATGATTCAAATGCTAAATACAGGATGTTATATTTTAATATTTGCATGATATTATATACTTGGTAATATGATATCTGAAAGTTAAATACATTTAAAAAAGACAGTTCTCATTTGTATAATTATTTGCATTAAATCAACGATCTTTTTACACAGTAACATTATTACATACTACTGAGGAGACAACGAAGGGACCCGGATGTAACGGGACCCGGATGTAACCAATGCATCCTTATCAGTGTAAGACCCGGATGTAACCAATGCAATCAGGGTAAGCTCAAATGAAATTAAAGCAAGCGAACCTCTGCTTTATTTATTACAGTTGTTAAAATATATCCAACGACAGATCTAGTTTATAATAAGCTAGCTAAAGTGAAATACAATCAGTAATGAAAGTAATAGTACATCAAGTTGACTCGTTTTGTTCCATTATAAAGAGTTTTATTTTGAAGGATGTTACAGGAAGTGGTATGTAATATGCGACAGCTGCAGTAACTCACCGTGACCACAAGGGGCGTTAATACCCACTTTCTGAACATAGTGCCTTTAATATACAATTTCCCTGAGGCCTTTTACCGACCAGTTTACATTGAAATATGACTCATATTACGGCGAAAAAACGAAATTCGCCGTAACTGTTCAACTGTTTCAACTGTTTCCATCAAATAAAATGTCTTCCCGCTTTAATGAGTAGATGTAGAAGATGTGATACGTTTGTCTATCAAGTTGACTACAATACCGTGGAGTCAGACGAAGTGGTAAAGTAAAATTGAGAGTTAAAAAAACTAAAATACACTTCCGTCTGTTAGAGAACATGTTTTACTTTGAAGGATGTGACAGGAAGTGGTATGTAATATGCAATTCCTCTAGCTTGACAGAAAGGCAGCTGCAGTATCTCACCGTGACCACAAGAGGGCGTTAATACCCACTTTCTGAACATAGTGCCTTTAATATACAATTTCACTGAGGCCTTTTACCGACCAGTTTACATTGAAATATGACTCATATTACGGCGAAAAAACGAAATAATGTTAAAATATTTATTTATACCACTAGCACGAGGGCAGACACACTATCTGAGTAACACACAATAGTTTAATGTTACTGTTCTCATAAAACCGAGAGAAATTATAGTAATGTTAGACATTGTATAAAAGCATTCCACTTCCGGTGAAGACTTACAAAGTAAAAGCCTCTAAATATGTATATTTTTTATTAATTTATTTTGTTACAACAGAACATGGATATATATATATATATATATATATATATATATATATACACATCTTTAAAGGCAGTCTGATTCTTTATACATTTTGTTGGTCTCCGTATGATTTAACATTTATTTAAATGTTCGCTTGCTTTAATGTCCTTTTAGCTTACCCTGATAAGGATGCATTGGTTACATCCGGGTCCCTTCGTTGTGCCAAAGGTGCGTTTCTTTAAGCTCTTTTTGGAGGAGGGCGATAAGTTATTACGAACATTTGGATATGGTGGATTCAATTGTAAGAAGTAATACTAGGAACTGCACACTGAAATGTGTATGATTTGACACTGAATGGATGTGATCGAGTACTTCAATCTCCTCTCCCCTTACAACCAAGAAAAATAATATTGAATACTATTTAGTATTGATTAACTTGTTTTCATGCCAAAATGACTCAAAATGCTGCTTTTAGGCTCAAAAGAAATGGAGTAATAGTGCTTTTTCGTCATCTTACATCCTGATAGATTGACCAAAGATAAGGTGGTTGTAGAGAAAATAATATGGGGAATGATAGCATGCAAATCCTAGGACTTGAAGTATCAATTACATTCATTATCGATTAACTCAAATCCACCCAGTTGATTATCATGGATCACAACTAAAAAAAAGCATAACATTCTCACATTTAAGTAAATGTTAAAACAGATAATTCCTTGGGTTTGTTCAGACTAAAACAAATACTTGACTATCAAAACATTTGTATTTGTTATTTCTTTCTCTTTTATTATTTGTAATATTATTAAAAATTAATTTGTTTATGTAATTATACAGAAATAACCACAAGCCATTATTTGTCAGAATATTTATTGCAACAATAAAACAAAGTGGTTTTTGTCACGTCATCTTCCATTAAAAATATTTACTAAAACGTGTTTTACAATCAGTTTTACATTCAACGGTGGTGCAACCAAAACCTTCAATATGGAATAAACTAGTTATAATAATAATAAAGATGATAAAATGTATCTTCATGAAGATCTGATGCATGATGAGAAGGCACAAGTACAGTTCCATGTTCTTGATGTACCTCACAGCTCGTTTCCAGTCGGTATACGTCACACTTCCTAAATCTCTTAAGTCTCACTCCTGCTCTGTGATTTGGCGTCCTGCTGTGCTCGCCAGGCTTCCAGCACTTCATCGTCTTCACATTCTGCGGCGGCTCGTTCCCTGACCCTCTGCCTGGTTTGGGCGATGAAGGTGGCGATATCGTCGTCTTCTTCGCTTGCTTCCTCCCTCCTGCTGCTCCTCCCTTCGGTCTCGCTGCTTCCGTATCGAGAATGACTGGCGATCTTCCTCTTGGTGGTGATATCCTGGTAGCTCTCCTCTCCGTGCGACCTCCCCGCCCCGACTTTGCGACTGAGCGAAGCCGTTGCTGGAATAATCGGCGCCACTTGAAGGCTCCTCTTGTAACCTTGTCCTGAATCTGGAGGCGTAGGTTTCCTCCTCTTCTTCGTCGACGACGACGGCGTACGAGGCCCTGCGGCTCGAGAAGTCGAACTCGGAAGCGGACGCGTCAAGATCGTCGTAAGGATCCTCCACGACTTCTGTTTTCCTGGGAGGAGGACGGACGCTTATCAGCCAGTCGTCGATGCTCGTGTTTTTATCTCTCTCCAGCACAGGGTTCAGATTCAAGCACCCGGAGAGGCCGTAATTCCTCACAGGTCTCTCCTTTTTCTTCGGCTCCTGGAGGAACTCTTCCTCCTTCTTCTTCCTCTCCGCCTCTCGTCGTCGTCTTCGCTCCTTCGGTTTCTTCTTCTTGTACAGGTGCTGCGCTTGTTGTCCTCCAGGATCTTCTTCTTCTCGTAGGTGGACATCTTGCCTCTCATCTCCGATTTCATCTCTTTGTCCATGGCGTTCAGTTTCCCCATGTCCACCTGGTCCTGGAAGAGGCTGTAAAGCGGCACGCTGGTGGTGGTGATCTTGTTTTTCTTGGAGCCGAGGGTAAGACCGGAGTTTCCTGAGAGGACGGACGTCGCCCGGCTTCGACTCTGCGACAAAGCGCTGGAATAGGAAGCGCCGCTCAACAAAGATGCCCTATCGTCGTCAACAACACGTCCTGAAATCACACTCGCCGCGCCGCCGTAGCTAACCTCAGTCCCGGCTCGTGACGGCGGAGGCAGGCTCATCTCGCTCTGCTTCTGCTTGATGGTTTCGGAGACGACGTTAGCGATCCAGTTCTGGATGCTCGCCAGGTTCACCATGGGTTCTCCTCCCGGTCCCTGCATCGTAGGAACCGGGAGGATCGGAGGAACGCTCTGCGCTGATCTGACGCTGCGATGCTGCGACACTGAAGATATGACGGAGGATCTGCCGCTGAGCATGGACATGGTGTCGTCGTTGGCGACACTCGGAGGCCCGGTAACTCCGGCACCGGCCCAGAAAGCGGAAAGCGGGATCGTTCCGCCGCTAACCATGCTCTCGTTCTCATCAAAGCTGCAAATGGACTGACTTTCTTCCAGATTTTTCTTGGAGCGCTCCAGGAGTTCCTCGCGCCTTTGTCTCCGTTTCACCGTTGCAGAATCCTCGCCGCGGCTCATCTCCAAAATCTCGTGAGTGTTCTCCTCCCCGAGGCGCTTCTGCTGCCTCATCTTCCACGACTGATACGCCGTCAGGTTCACGTCTTGGAAGGCCGGCGTCTTGGCCTCTCCTTCGCCGCCGTCTCCTACTGAACTTTTCTCGCCGTCCTCGCGATCTTTCTTGTTCCAGCCGAACTGGATCCTCTTGACTCGCCAGCGCTCCAGAGGCGTCATCTTCTCCTTGTTGTTCTGGCAGAAGTTGTACATGGAGCTGGTGTCGGACATGATGCTCTCCACTTCCTCGTCCATTTTCTTTGTCTTATCTTCTTCTGTGTTTGTGCTCTCGCTGCCTTCCTCGTCCTCCTTCTTACGGTAGCGAGCAGCCGCTTGTTCCTCGATTTCCTTCAACCTCTGCCTCCACAGGTCGGAGTAGCTGCTGCAGCTGGAGGTGGACATGGCGTCTGACGGTGGACGTTTAAAGCGGCGCTTCAACTTCTCTTTCACGACTCGAACCTCTTCGCTGGTGACGCTTTCCACGTCTGCATCAGCGCCTTCCTTCCTCACTCGTCCCCCAAAAAGAGACTCCCCATCCTCTCCGTCGCTGTTCAGCTGCGCCTCCCACCAGTCGTCGTCTTTGTACTTCTCGTTTCTCCGCTGCCACTCTCGGATCATGCTGTCGAGTCCGTCCTCATCGTCGTCTTCTCCGCCTTCCTGCTCGGGGAGGACGATCTCTTCCTGATCCTGCGTGGATCCCTGGAGGTAGAGAGGGCAAAAGTACACACATCCTTTACTCAAGTAGAAGTACAGATACTCGTGTTTAAAAGTACTCTGTTGAAAGTAGAAGTACTGACTAAACTTCTTTACTCAAGTCAAAGTAAAGAAGTATGGGCTTTGAAATGTACTTCAGTAAAAAGTACCCATAACTATCAGCTGTTTTAAAGAGTACCTGACCTCCCTTTATATTAATAGAACAATAATGTCATTGTTAGCTAATGAATGTTTCCATGCTGAACAACGGCAACATGACAACGTTTTCATTGGTCCCTCTTCTTTAGAGAAGACCAGGAAATGATGGATACACGGATCGTGTTCAAATCAATAGAAGTATTTGTACTCCACGACTTCCCACCTCTGGTTGCTTTTATCCATTCTTAAAAATGAACTTAAGTACGATAACAAAGTATTTGTATCCCACCTCTGGTCCCTGGTTGTTGGATCCGATCAATCTGCTCCTGAGTGCCGCAGCGGAGGAGGCGACGCTGCTCATCACGCTTCCTCCGTCCTCCTCCTCTTCCATCATGATGGAGTGCGCTTTCACCCCGATCATGCTCTGCTCCTCGTCTTTATCCGTATCCTCATCATCATCATCATCATCTCCACCATCTCCGAAGATGCGGTTCCTGGCGCGAGCGTCGATGACGGAGCACTGGCTGAGCGTGTCGTCGTCGTCGTCCCGCTCCTCCATCAGGGTCTCGTTGAGGTTCCTCAGCTGCTTCAGGAAGCCCTCGTTGGGGTTGATGGAGCGCTTCTTCCTCATGGAGCTCAGGGCCTCCATGATGCTCAGGTTATGGAAGATCATCAGGTAGGAAGCCACCAGCACGGCGGAGCGACTCGCGCCCATCATGGACACCACCAGGACCTTGCCTGCAGGAAAACACATAAGCAGATATTTAGTTTTCTTTGCATTTTTATTGTACAATGCCTTGTCTTTTTCTGCTGCTGCAACACAATCATTTCCCAAATTGGGATCAATAAAGAACTTCTTATCTTATCTTAGGAAGAAGCACATACTTATTTTTCACATTGACATTTCATAGACCAAACAATCAACACTGAAAAAACTGAAATGTTGACTTTAATTAAATGTATTATGTCAACAGATTTCACATAACTGTATTAGGTTAGTCGCAAGCAATAATATTAAGTTCAAAGTTTAAATATTAGGTGCCAGTTAATACTATTACTTTCAACTAACCTTATAAAGTTATGTGGAACCTGTTGACGTAATGCGTTTAATTAAAGTCACGGTTTCAGTTTTCTCAGTGAATGAAGGACATAATGAGCAGGAAAAGCATTTCTTAATTTTTGTACCAAGGAAAGATAGTTTAGAAGGAGAAACCAGACATTCATCTCAAATGAAAATGAGCGTTCTACGTTTCCAGATTCAGAGTTTAATAAACCTTTGTGTTTATGTTTGTATGGATGTATCGGTGAGGCTGTTGTTGTGAAAAATAAACATATGACGTAGATGTTATCTTGCTTTAAATAAAGACGGTGACCTTAAGGAAACAATGGAGAGTGTTTGTGTTTTCAGTGTGACCGTGACGTGATCCTCTCCATCGAACACAAGACCTCTCTTCAGAAAAAACACTTCTGGGAAAACGTTGTGTAAGTGTGGAGATGCTCGGGGTCAGTACACACACACACACACACACACACACACACACACACACACACACACACACACACACACACACACACACACACACACACACACACACACACACACACACACACACACACACACACACACACACACACACACACACACACACACACCAACACACACACACACACACACACACACACACACACACACACACACACACACACACACACACACACACACACACAGGGAATTGTAAGCTGTACTCTGCTCTGTTTGTGGATGTGCCTTTATTGTATTTGTTAAATTTGTTCATTTGCAAATGTAAATATATTCTTGATCTGTACTTTAAACTGATTTCTAGTTACTGCACACTTTTTATTTTATTTATTTGTCATATGTCTAATGTTTGGGAATGTTCGGTTGTGTTTGTGTGATGTGACAAATGTAAAAAATCAATAAATACATGTTTAAAAAATAAATAAAAATGGTATTATCGTATCGTTCACCTTTGTGTGTGAGCAGAGCCTCGTCCAGGAACTCAGCGCTGGGTCTGAAGTGGACGGCGATGTCTGCTTCGGGGAAGTCGTCCACCTCGATGCCGAGGTACGTGATGCTCATGCCGGAGTAGAACGACTCGCCCGTGTAAACGCCGGTGCCGTGCGCTGCGTTCAGGATGTGCGTGATGCCCATGCGCTTCAGACGGGCCTTGTTCACCGCCACAGATCTGGAACATGGAGTAACAACTTCTAGATTAATATAACAGATTAAAGTCACTATAACACAACTTTTAAGACCAATTTGTAGTCATTTCTTTTCTATTTGTAGTCATTTTATGTCTCTTTGTCGTCATGTTGTGTCTCTTTGAGTCTCTTTGTAGTCATGTTGTGTCTCTTTGAGTCTCTTTGTAGTCATGCTGTGTCTCTTTGAGTCTCTTTGTCGTCATGTTGTGTCTCTTTGAGTCTCTTTCTCGTCATGTTGAGTCTCTTTGTAGTCATGTTGTGTCTCTTTGAGTCTCTTTGTCGTCATGTTGTGTCTCTTTGAGTCTCTTTGTCGTCATGTTGTGTCTCTTTGAGTCTCTTTGTAGTCATGCTGTGTCTCTTTGAGTCTCTTTGTCGTCATGTTGTGTCTCTTTGAGTCTCTTTCTCGTCATGTTGAGTCTCTTTGTAGTCATGTTGTGTCTCTTTGAGTCTCTTTGTCGTCATGTTGTGTCTCTTTGAGTCTCTTTGTAGTCATGTTGTGTATCTTTGAGTCTCTTTGTCGTCATGTTGTGTCTCTTTGAGTCACTTTGTTGTCATGTTGTGTATCTTTGAGTCTCTTTGTCGTCATGTTGTGTCTCTTTGAGTCTCTTTGTAGTCATGTTGTGTCTCTTTGAGTCACTTTGTTGTCATGTTGTGTATCTTTGAGTCTCTTTGTCGTCATGTTGTGTCTCTTTGAGTCTCTTTGTAGTCGTGTTGTGTCTCTTTGAGTCTCTTTGTCGTCATGTTGTGTCTCTTTGAGTCTCTTTCTCGTCATGTTGAGTCTCTTTGAGTCTCTTTGTCGTCATGTTGTGTATCTTTGAGTCTCTTGGTCGTCATGTTGTGTCTCTTTGAGTCTCTTGGTCATCATGTTGTGTCTCTTTGAGTCTCTTTGTAGTCATGTTGTGTATCTTTGAGTCTCTTGGTCGTCATGTTGTGTCTCTTTGAGTCTCTTTATAGTCATGTTGTGTCTCTTTGAGTCTCTTTGTAGTCATGTTGTGTCTCTTTGAGTCTCTGTCGTCATGTTGAGTCTCTTTGAGTCTCTTTGTAGTCATGTTGTGTCTCTTTGAGTCTCTGTCGTCATGTTGTGTCTCTTTGAGTCTCTGTCGTCATGTTGAGTCTCTTTGAGTCTCTTTGTTGTCATGTTGTGTCTCTTTGAAGTCATGTTGTGTCTCTTTGAGTCTCTTTGTCGTCATGTTGTGTCTCTTTGAGTCTCTTTGTCGTCATGTTGTGTCTCTTTGAGTCTCTTTATCGTCATGTTGAGTCTCTTTGAGTCTATTTGTCGTCATGTTGTGTCTCTTTGATTCTCTTTGTCGTCATGTTGTGTCTCTGAGTCTCTTTATCGTCATGTTGAGTCTCTTTGAGTCTCTTGGTCGTCATGTTGTGTCTTTCTGAGTCTCTTTGTCGTCATGTTGTGTCTCTTTGAGTCACTTTGTTGTCATGTTGTGTATCTTTGAGTCTCTTGGTCGTCATGTTGTGTCTCTTTGAGTCTCTTTGTAGTCATGTTGTGTCTCTTTGAGTCTCTTTGTCATCATGTTGTGTCTCTTTGAGTCTCTGTCGTCATGTTGAGTCTCTTTGAGTGTCTTTGTCGTCATGTTGTGTCTCTTTGAGTGTCTTTGTCGTCATGTTGTGTCTCTTTGAGTCTCTTTGTAGTCATGTTGTGTCTCTTTGAGTCTCTGTCGTCATGTTGAGTCTCTTTGAGTCTCTTTGTAGTCATGTTGTGTCTCTTTGAGTCTCTGTCGTCATGTTGAGTCTCTTTGAGTCTCTTTGTTGTCATGTTGTGTCTCTTTGAAGTCATGTTGTGTCTCTTTGAGTCTCTTTGTCGTCATGTTGTGTCTCTTTGAGTCTCTTTGTCGTCATGTTGTGTCTCTTTGAGTGTCTTTATCGTCATGTTGAGTCTCTTTGAGTCTATTTGTCGTCATGTTGTGTCACTTTGATTCTCTTTGTCGTCATGTTGTGTCTCTTTGAGTCTCTTTGTCGTCATGTTGTGTCTCTTTGAGTCTCTTTATCGTCATGTTGAGTCTCTTTGAGTCTCTTGGTCGTCATGTTGTGTCTTTCTGAGTCTCTTTGTCGTCATGTTGTGTCTCTTTGAGTCACTTTGTTGTCATGTGTCCTTTCTTTGTCGTCATGTTGTGTCTCTTTGAGTCTCTTTGTCGTCATGTTGTGTCTCTTTGAGTCTCTTTGTAGTCATGTTGTGTCTCTTTGAGTCTCTTTGTAGTCATGTTGTGTTTCTTTGAGTCTCTTTCTCGTCATGTTGAGTCTCTTTGAGTCTCTTTGTAGTCATGTTGTGTCTCTTTGAGTCTCTTTGTAGTCATGTTGTGTTTCTTTGAGTCTCTGTCGTCATGTTGTGTTTTTTTGAGTCACTCTGTTGTCATGTTGTGTTTCTTTGAGTCCCTTTGTCATCATGTTGTGTCTCTTTGAGTCTCTTTGTCGTCATGTTGTGTCTCTTTGAGTCTCTTTGTAGTCATGTTGTGTCTCTTTGAGTCTCTTTGTCGTCATGTTGTGTCTCTTTGAGTCTCTTTGTAGTCATGTTGTGTCTCTTTGAGTCTCTTTGTCGTCATGTTGTGTTTTCTTTTGTCACTTTGTTGTCATTTGTCCTTTCTTTGTTGTCATGTTGTGTCTCTTTGAGTCCCTTTGTCATCATGTTGTGTCTCTTTGAGTCTCTTTGTCGTCATGTTTTGTCTCTTTGAGTCTCTTTGTAGTCATGTTGTGTCTCTTTGAGTCTCTTTGTCGTCATGTTGTGTTTTTTTTAGTCACTTTGTTGTCATGTGTCCTTTCTTTGTTGTCATGTTGTGTCTCTTTGAGTCCCTTTGTCGCCATGTTGTGTCTATACGTCGGATGCTGTACCGTCACTCTCAGTATCTCAGATGAATCGTGTGTTGGACTCACTTCTCAGCGATGAAGATGTTGGGCCACACCTCGTCCACGGCGTTGTCTTTGACGTCCAGGCGGTCCTGCACCATGGCCCTCTGGATGTCCAGAACGCAGGGGGTGTTGTAGGGGCTGCGGTCGTCCATCATGTCCTTCACCCGGTTGTAAAGGTCTTCCACCATCAGCTGCTCGGCCGTCTCAAGCATCGACTCTGGGATGGATTCGGCTCTGACGCTGCGAGGGGGCAGCTCTGAAGGGGGGGAGGAGACAAAACAATGAACCAGGTGGACGAAACAAACCAGTGCTGATATAATACAACCTTTCGCCACTAAAACACACAGTTGAGGACAGAAGACACGACCATAAAGTGATGCAAAACGTCTACAAAGTGGTGCAAAACAACAAAAACTGATGCAAAACAACCGAAAAGTGATGCAAAACAACCGTATATAGACAGAGTACGACCATAAAGACATGTCAAACGAGGAAAACGACCACAGAGACCTTAAAGAGCAACTTGCAGGTTTTTTTTTTTACTAGATTTATGCTTAACCTTGCCTGAAAATTACAATTAAAAAAGTGAATGCAGGATTTGATATGTTTTACAAGACATAAGGGCAATAATTCAGAGGGGAAAGGAGCCGTTTTGAGCTCTGCTACTAAAAACTGCTTTTTTTTAACGTCATACGTCAAACGCGTCATATTACGTCACATGGGGGAGCAACTTTCTCGGACTCCTTCTCTGCCCAATCCGCGGTAGTAGTTTGTAGTTGGTTTGAGCGGTTGTGATTTAGTGAGCTGGTATTTTTTCGGTAATTTTACATTGCATTTCACCATTTGTAATCATGGTGAGCTGGAGTTTGTGCAGGTTGCACAAACTCCAGCGTGTCAGGACATCGAGTCCACAGTTTCCCTAACAGGAAAAGGACCGGAGCTAGCTTTCGTTCCTGGGTGCGTTGTGCGAGGTGCATCCACCTCCCTGCAGCACATACTCTCCACAGCTGAGGCCTATCAAACAAAACGTTTATCAGGAAACCGTATTACATCTCTCTCCCCCCCTTCGTTCCTCTCTCCCCCATTCGTTCCTCTCTCTCTCCCCTCCGGTACACAGCACCGTAAGACGTAGTGTGGAGTTGCATTAGGTAACGCTGTGGTGGCTGTACTCCTCCAGCCGTCTCCTTTGTGTTTGTTTGTTTTCCCCTGTCTGTGTTGTTTGTGTGGGCGTGGTGGCTGTCACTCCTGGCTCCCGGCTCAACCTCCACTCACCTGCTGCAATCAGCTGTGCACCCTCCCCGACTACACACCTGCTTTCCATCAAGCCATTTACAACGGCATATCAACGGAGGCTCCACAACCTTTCTCCGCCAGATCGTCCTGCCAGTAACGTTACTATATTATCAATACTACTTTAGTTATAGCCTGATATATGATAGCTAACTTTACAATGTTGTGATGTGACCGACGTTAGCTAACATTAACTGTAGCTAACGCCGGTCACTCACCAAGACAGCTGCCCTGTTCTCCACTGGTTCTCCTCACACCACAGCTCCATTTCTCGCCGATGGCCGTTATTTCTTCTAATCCTTGGCTGCTCCTGGTCTCTTGTAAGCCTAGCAGGCTCATAATTATATGGTTGTGGTCCGTCATATGCATTCGAATATTTATTTTCAACCTCTTCTGTGTCAAAACTAGCATTGTGATCCATGTTTATTACTACGTTAGACCGGCCGCTCTCCCCCATGTGACGTCACACGCGGGAGGTCACATGGGGAGGCTTTTTTTATGCGGAAGTAAAAATGTCTTACAAAAACGACGCCAGATGTCACTGTAGTGTATATTTATGTATATTTTTTGGAAAATCTAGTGTATACATCATTTTCCTACACATTTATTCACTGGTGTCTCTAACCTGCAAGTTGCTCTTTAAAGAGACACAAAATGACTGCAAGGCTAGCAAAAAAGACATAATACGACCGCAAAACATTGCAACACCACCAAAAAGAGACTAAAATAAAAACCTGGATAATACACAACCAAAACAAGCAAGGCAAAAGCAAGAGAGTAAGACCACAAACAGATGCAAATAGACAAAGTATTGCCTTAAAGACATGTTAAAAGTCTGCTAAATGATGAAAACGACCACAAAGAGACAGAATACGACTCAGAGACTCAAAATGACTGCAAAACACGCAAAAATAAGATGCAAACAACCAAAATACGTCTGCAAAATGACTAAAAGAGACTAAAAACACTGCAGATCAGTGAAAACCACAGTGTCCTCCCAGCATGCAACACTGTGGGTCCAGTTTATATCATCGCAAAGTATTTGAGATGTAGAGATGAGTGTCCTCCCTGCATTATTTCTAATAAAGCTTCAGTGATGTGCCGAGAGGAAACAGATCTTCACCTCATTAGACATGTTTAAAGAGCAGGACAGAACGGCGTCTGCATGAGGAAGAGGAGTTAACATCTGATCTGCTCCATTTCAATAACTTCCTCATCGTTAGCAATCCTCCACTCAGAGGATGGGGTCTGTCATTTCCCTTTTTCAAACCAGCCATTATAAACGTATCATCTCAGAGGATGTTAACGGTTTTTGGATTTCTGTCTGCATTAAGTTCTTAAATCTCAAAGAAAGTTCCCCGTTTTCTTGTAAATGTACTTTGAGTCTCAAACACACAGTCACACACACACACACACACACACACACAAACACACACACACACAAACACCCACACACACTCACATACACACAGTCTCACACGCACACACAGTCTCACACGCACACACAGTCTCACAGACACACACACACACACTCACACACATACACACAGTCTCACATGCACACACAGTCTCACACGCACACACAGTCTCACACACACACACACACACACAGTCTCACACGCACACACACAGTCTCACACGCACACAGCCTCACGCACACACACACACACACACCCTCACACACACAGTCTCACACACACACACAGAGTCTCACACACACACACACACACACACCCTCACTCTCTCTTCCTGTGTTCCTCTCCGGCCTCTCCTCCCCAGCGGAGACTGTCTCCAGGTGTGTTTGTCCCAGGTGTCCGTGTTGTGTCCGTGTTTCCTCTGGTGTCTCTTGTACACACACACACACACACACACACACACACACACACACACACACACACACACACACACACACACACACACACACTCACACACAGTCTCACACACACATACACACACACACACACTCACACACAGTCTCACACACACATACACACACACACACACTCACACACAGTCTCACACGCACACACAGTCTCACACACACACACACACAGTCTCACACGCACACACACACACACAGTCTCACACGCACACACACACACAGTCTCACACGCACACACACACAGTCTCACACGCACACAGTCTCACGCACACACACCCTCACACACACCCTCACACACACACACACACACACACATGCACACACACACACACACCCACACACCCTCCTCACCCTCGTTGATGATCTGTTTGGCAGCGATGGCGGAGGACAGGTGGATGGGCTCCATGAAGATGCTCTCAGCGTCCGAGCCGGAGATCATGGAGAACCGGGAGGAGGACGCC
This sequence comes from Dissostichus eleginoides, assembly GCA_031216635.1. Classification (NCBI taxonomy): domain Eukaryota; kingdom Metazoa; phylum Chordata; class Actinopteri; order Perciformes; family Nototheniidae; genus Dissostichus; species Dissostichus eleginoides. The sequence goes on along the minus strand of CM062287.1, from coordinate 12,405,810 downwards.
ACGGAGAAGCTGCAGGAAAACAGTTAGAAATACATATTATGATTATATGTATGTTTAGAGAAACTGAAATATCCCCAACACAAATCAAGGGGATCAAATAGGTTGAAGACTTTTATTTAAAACCTTACCTTATTGTTATTACACTAGGTAGTGGTATTAGTTTGACTTTATTTTACTTACTTATAACTCTATTTATTACATTTGTTCAGGTGTAAGTAATACGTTTTACTCTAATTTCTTATCTATTTTCTTTTATATGTACTTGTGTCTGTATGACTTATTTTTTTAATTCTTCTTATGTTGTTGTGATATAACGTACTATTGTTATTTATTTTACTGAATTCATATATCTTATTTATATATTTGTATGTGTACCTGGGTGAGGGGCAGCGCAGGTAATGCGACTGAACCCCCAGGACGCTCCTCTCCTCGTCTTCATCAGGAACCGTCTGATCACTCAGCTCTCCACTCTCATTGGTCGACGCCATGGCAACCAAGATCCCTGCTTCCATTCATTAAAAAAACAGCAACTTCAATTCCCATTAAAGGGGGACACAGATCCCATTAAAGGGGGACAGAACTCCCATTAAAGGGGGACAGAACTCCCATTAAAGGGGGAAACAGCTCCCATTTAAGGGGCACACAGCTCCCATTAAAGGGGCACACAGATCCCATTAAAGGGGGACAGAACCCATTAAAGGGGGACACAACTCCCATTAAAGGGGGACACAGATCCAATTAAAGGGGGACACAGATCCCATTAAAGGGGGACACAACTCCCATTAAAGGGGGACACAGTTCCCATTAAAGGGGGACAGAGCTCCCATTAAAGGGGGACACTACACACAGAAACGGGTCGATTTTAGTTTTTTTTGGGGCTGTTTTCCTTCCATTTGGTGAGTTTAGATCACCAAAAGCTAGCATTAGCTTCATTAGCATATCTAAACAAAACCTGTAGTATACAAAAGGGGGAGTGTTACTATGGTCTGTTAATTGGTTACCCAAATCAACACAAACCCAATAAGATTAACTTAGAAAATGAGTTTTAATGACGTTACTGTTAGTCTGTAAGTGTGTGTGTGTGTGTGTCATATCTATTTATAACACAGAGTCAGCAGCTGCCTGAGAGCTTGTTGAGCTCTGAAAGGCCTCACAGCTCTAAACTTTAAACAACAGAACAACAACAACAACAAAACACAAGTGAGAAAAACTGGAGAGAATATCTTCATATAAAACACCCGCGTGTGTGTGTGTTAGTGTGAGTGTGTGTGAGCTTACCTCGGTCACAGTGTGTGTATGCAGCTGGTCGTCTGTAGCTGATGACGGTCAGACTGACACTAAAGTTAGAGAGACCCCAGAGACCCCCCCCCACTGACACCTGACACCACAGAGTAATCGAGTACTGGTACTGGGAAAAATATTTAAATAATACACATCACTATGACACTTCCCACAGTCATACTTTACATTAAAACACTTATTTTTTATATTACAAGTTCTCTGAAGTGTTACGTTTAAATATGCAACTGAGGCATTTGAACATATTTAGCCCTTTGTGTCCCTCTGTGTTAGAAACTACTGATACATTATTATTTATCTTCATTGTTGCCTCTCTTTGGGTGTTTAAAGCCTTGGAAATGAGGCAGAAATCATGAAAAATGTATTTATTTGTTGTATTAGTATACACTGTATTGCAGCTCTGTAGCCTGGGAGCCTTCATATATATTATTACTATTATTATGAATAACAGAGATACTATATAAAAGTATAACATAATTGTATTTAACGTAAGATTATTCATATTTAACACATAAGACTATCTAGGATTTTCTCAACCTCTCTCTAAAAAACGACTTTATTTTCTGAGCCTGAACGCACCTCCTGTTTATCTGAAGTCAACTGACAATCGTCTATAAATAACCTGCAGCTAATTCAAGTCACACACAACACACACACACACACACACACACACACACACACACACACACACACACACACACAGTATCAGAGTCAGAGTCACACACACAGAGTCAGAGAGACACACACACAAACAAACACACACACACACACACACACACACACACATAGAGTCTAACACACACAGTAACACATCGTCTAACACACACACACTCAGTCTAACACACACACACACACACACACACACACACTGAGTCTAACACACATAGTATCAGAGTCAGAGACACACACACACAAACACACACACACACATAGTCTAACACACACACACAGTAACACATAGTCTAACACACACACACACACAAACACACACACACACACACACACAGAGTCTAACACACACACACACACACACACACAAAACACACACACACACACTCTCTCTGTCATGATTGGTCAACCTTTTAGAGCTGTCCCGCCTCTTAGCCAATCACGTACAATGTGTTGGAGCGTGAGTGTTCCGTGGTGATGTCACTATGTTCAGGAAGTAAACAGAGGGGTCCAAAGGAGGCATTATAATCTTATTTATTTACTTAATCTGACGTTTAGGTACCAGAACCTGTGTGTTAGGGGGAAAGAGATGAGCCGTGCACACGTTAATCTACATTTTCACTTTTTATTTTTCTGACAAGAATAAAGTTCACATCGTGGTATTTCGTCACAAAAAGTCCAAAAAAGAGCGGCTTGTTTTATACATTACACATGTGCATTTATATACTGTATATATTTATATTTAAAGAGTCATTTGAGCGCGTTTCCCAGGAGAGGAAACAGACTGCTCGGTGGAGAAAAGGCACAATAATACGACATTAAAACATGAGAGAAACACTGCGCTGAACAAGCCCCAGTGTTATAGTGTTAGAGCTTCTTTAAGGGGCCACATTTTTAATAATACACCATTCGTTCAGCCAAAACCAGCAAGAAAACATTTGTATATGTTAAGATAAATATATATATATTAGTGTCTGATTTACCTGAACACACCTTCACTGTTATTGGAAATGAAATAGCTTTGCTGATGGTATTTGTGGCTTTATAATATACAAAATACATCTTGTAACGTGTTCAAATGAAAAATATATATATTTTAACTGAGAGACGGGCTGCTCGTCTGATATATAACATATATAATTAAAACAGTGGTTTGTTTCAGTGCAATAAACACAAATCCAGCTTAAATGTACATTTGACATTGTCTTCCTGAGGAGGGGGGGTCTTTGTTCCTGACATACTTCTTATAATACATGTTAGATTTTACCTGCAGATGAGATAATGAGGCAATGCATTAATACTCATTTCATGCTCAGAATACTCCAATATCCTGAATATGAGACGCTCGCTGGGAGATGGTGTTCGTTCACCAGCAGGGGGGTTAAAAAACTACATATCCCATCAACACAGAGTTTAAAATCCCAAACCTCTCTGTTTCCTGAGGAGGACACCTTGAACGTGAGAGCAGCAGCGTCTAACTCTCTTCAAGTGTGGCGGACTTCATTACCCACAATGCATCTGGTTTGCAGCTGTTTAGTACTCTTGAGGTCACGGCTGGAGCGTGGAGGGGTTTCTCCAGAAAGAGAAAGAAGGTCTGGAGGAGGAACGGCTGTTTATTGCACCAAGTTGTCCGCAAACAAACACGTGTTTTTGATGCAGATCTGTAGCACGATAAAAAAGGCGGGGTTTCTGCTTCAAAGTCATCCAGGTGTTCAGTTTCTGCTTCAAAGCCATCCAGGTGTTCAGTTTCTGCTTCAAAGCCATCCAGGTGTTCAGTTTCTGCTTCAAAGTCATCCAGGTGTTCAGTTTCTACTTCAAAGCCATCCAGGTGTTCAGTTTCTGCTTCAAAGTCATCCAGGTGTTCAGTTTCTACTTCAAAGTCATCCAGGTGTTCAGTTTCTGCTTTAAAGTCATCCAGGTGTTCAGTTTCTACTTCAAAGTCATCCAGGTGTTCAGTTTCTGCTTCAAAGTCATCCAGGTGTTCAGTTTCTGCTTTAAAGTCATCCAGGTGTTCAGTTTCTGCTTTAAAGTCATCCAGGTGTTCAGTTTCTACTTCAAAGTCATCCAGGTGTTCAGTTTCTACTTCAAAGTCATCCAGGTGTTCAGTTTCTGCTTCAAAGTCATCCAGGTGTTCAGTTTCTGCTTCAAAGTCATCCAGGTGTTCAGTTTCTACTTCAAAGCCATCCAGGTGTTCAGTTTCTACTTCAAAGTCATCCAGGTGTTCAGTTTCTGCTTTAAAGTCATCCAGGTGTTCAGTTTCTACTTTAAAGTCATCCAGGTGTTTAGTTTCTGCTTCAAAGCCATCCAGGTGTTCAGTTTCTCGTGTAGCCCAGTTGTCCGCAAACAAACACGTGTTTTTTATGCAGTTCTATTGCACGATAAAAAAGACGGGGGTAACTTTAAAGTCCGCCAGGTGTTCAGTTTCTCGTGTAGTCGACAGGTAGCAGAGGCACCGCCGCCTCCCCTCCCTCGCCCAGATGTGTCCTAGCTTTGCTGTCGGACATCTTCTCCATCTTCTTCTTCTCCTCCTGCGACTCTTGGCAGTACGGGGGGGGCAGGCAGGGCACCAGGTGCACCTCGCCGCTGTCCTTCATCAGCTGCACACAGGTGTAGAAGTCCTGGGGAGAACGCTGAGGAGGAGGAGGAGGAGGAGGGTGAGGAGGGTGAGGATTACCCATAATGCTGTACTCTGTGCCCGGGAGAGACAGGATTTCCGGCGGCGGATCGAAAGCTGAAGGAGGCAAGGAGCAATAAGGAGGAGAAACAGTCTTCAGGTACGAGGAGGAAACACTATTAAAATACGGAGGAGAAACGCTCTTCAGGTGAGAAACACTCTCCAGGTACGAGGGAGAAACGCTCTTCACCGGTGTCACGTGACTCTGTGATGTCATGGCGTCCATGTTCGTCGGGAGGTAGGCGTCGCTCACAGCGTCCCACGCCTCCTCCCTGTACTTTGGGGGCGTGTAGCTGTGGAAGTTACTGAAGTGACGGTTTATCTCATCCAGGTTCCCCTTCTGAGGAGAGAAGAGAGGGTCAACACAGAGATCACAATCATAACAATAATGCATTTCATTTTCATAGCGCTTTTCCTGGGGCTCAAAGGCGCTTTACATAAAATCAGAAACAGAAACAATACAAAAAAAAGATAAAGGGAGAGGGAGTGTGTGTGTGTGTGTGTGTGTTAGTGCGTGTGCTTGTGTGTGTGTGTGTGTGTTAGTGCGTGTGCTTGTGTGTGTGTGTTAATTATTAGGTATTTATTTCAAAGAGGACTGTGTATACAAATACATTAATCTCAGAAAAGAGAAGAGATGAATTATGCCAGATTATAGCTAATAGCTCATTTCCATCTGCAGTCCTGAGGTAGGTCCTTAGTGTGTGTGTGTGTGTGTGTGTGCGTGCATGCGTGCGTGCGTGAGTGTGTGTGTGTCAGTGTGTGTGTGTGTTACCTTCAGGAGCAGCGGGTCGATGCCGATGATTCGCGGCTTGGGAATGGGCGGCAGGAAGTAGTTTTTTATTCTGAAGGGGACGACACAAAGAGTGAGCATGAAAACCCTTTAAAATAAACGTAACCCCCCCCAAAATTGACCGAGTTACTGTACTCAAGTACATGTTTCTGGTATCAGTACTTTACTCCACTACTTATTTTTCTGACCACTTTTTACTTTGACTTCTTACATTTTGAACACAAATACCTGTACTTTCTACTTCTTACATGTTGAACCCAAATACCTGTACTTTCTACTTCTTCCATGTTGAACACAAATACCTGTACTTTCTACTTCTTACATGTTGAACCCAAATACCTGTACTTTCTACTTCTTACATGTTGAACACAAATACCTGTACTTTCTACTTCTTACATGTTGAACACAAATACCTGTACTTTCTACTTCTTCCATGTTGAACCCAAATACCTGTACTTTCTACTTCTTACATTTTGAACCCAAATACCTGTACTTTCTACTTCTTCCATGTTCCAAACAGGCTGGTTCCTTTAGTTTGAATGTGTGTTTGGTGGCGTGATCATTATTATTTAGAGTCATTGCGTGCCTATTGATTTGAACACGATCCGTGTATCCATCATTTCCTGGTCTTCTCTAAAGAAGAGGGACCAATGAAAACGTTGTCATGTTGCCGTTGTTCAGCATGGAAACATTCATTAGCTAACAATGACATTATTGTTCTATTAATATAAAGGGAGGTCAGGTACTCTTTAAAACAGCTGCCAGTTATGGGTACTTTTTACTTAAGTACATTTCAAAGTTCTTTACTTTTACTTGAGTAAAGAAGTTTAGTCAGTACTTCTACTTTCACCAGAGTATTTTTAAACACGAGTATCTGTACTTCTACTTGAGTACAGGATGTGTGTACTTGTTTATTGTTGACTGTTTACTCACCTCCTGCTCTGGGGGAGGAGCCCCAGGGTGACCACCAGCAGAGCCACAACCCCCACCCCCGTCACCAGAATCAGAACCAGCAGCTTACCTACACAGGTGACACACAAGGAACACATATTTAAAGATGAAAAACGAATTTGAGCCTCATTTATAGCTCTTTGTGTCCATGGAGAAGTGTCCATTTGTTTATTTAGTTAGAAGACAGTTGAGAACATTCCACGAGTTACAATGAAATAAACGTGCAGTTACAGGGAGTAGTAAACATTTGCAATAAGGGAACAGTACGTTGAAACCCTCCCCTTCTCATTGTCCTCGTGGTAGTAGCGATGTAGTGTATTTCTAACTGTGTGTTCATAAAGGGTTATAGAGGGGGGGTTATAGAGGGGCGGAGGTGTGTTTATGAATGTTCACAGTTGTTTTAAAGGTCACCTATCATGCTATGTTTAGGCAATAGCATAGGTCTCAGAACAACATGTCTATGAAGTGTTTTGCTCAAAATACCAAACAGATCACCCATTCTAGCCATGCCTCATATCCCTCTATTCCACTTCCTGTTTCTAAAGTGCTGATTTTGGGTATAAAGCTTTAAAAAATAAAAGAATTGATACAAAAATAAAAGAGGAGGGGGCTAAGCTCATGCAGGACCCGGCAGCTACTGTCTAAACTAAATACTGCCGTGATGAAACGCCATATCATGGATTATCAAGGATTATTTCTGAAACAGTATTCTTCTACGCAACGGTAGAGTCTGTTCTCCTCTATGGCAGTGAATGCTGGACCCTGAAGCCAACCCTGCAAAAGTCTCTAGACGGATGCTACACCAGAATGTTGCGAGCAGTACTTAACATCAGCAAGAGTGTACATGTAACCAACAAGATCCTGTACGAGGGAATACCAAGGGTGAGCGAGAAAATTGCAGCCAGGAGAATGAGACTAGCAGGACATTGCCAAAGGCATCAAGAGCTGCCAGCCAGCAAATTGGTGCTGTGGGAACCAACACACGGGCATCGGTCACGAGGACGTCCCACACCAACATACGTGGACGTACTCAAGAATGACGCAGGAGCACAAAGTACCAATGAACTGGCTAGATGTATGGAGAACCGGGATGACTGGAAGCGACGATGGAGGGCTCGTCTGAGGACGACCTAGAGAGAGAGAGAGTATGGAGCTCAAAGGCTTTCTCTCTTGCCGGTTATACCACAAGGTGAGTTCCTTTTTATTTCCTGCTTCTTCACACACATGCTCTCCAGTACAGGTTAGCTCTGAGTGTTAGCGATGCTAATGTAAACACCGACCATATTACGTCCAAAACAGTCGGGCATTGTTTCTGATAGCAACTTTCTGATTGGGCCGTGAGTCCACATTTCAGATATTACGTCATATCGGACGCAAATCTGGATCAGCTCCGTTGTTCCCCGTTTTAGAGATTTGGGTACGGAGGAAAAGAGAGAGGGTTTTATTTTCTGACGCTGCGTGAGTTCCCCGACACCGGGGACACATCTTTATGATAAAAGACATCAAAAAGTGACTTTTGCATGATAGGTGACCTTTAATGTTTTTTTTTATGTGCATGAGAAATGTCCATTTAAAGAGATATCTGCATTTCCCTCAGTGAACTAAGCTGCCCCTCATCAACAGGAAGTGTACCTGCAGGCGGCCGGGCGGGGATGCTCATCATCAGCGGATCGCTCCACTCGCTCCACAGCCTGGCGTTATGAGAGCGGCATCGAACCCGCACTACGAACTCCCCAACCGGCAGCCCGAGCAGCTCCACCTGGGGCTCCCTGAGGGGGTACTTCACCTGGGGAACATTATAACATATTCAGATTGAGTGTGTTTTGCTCAAAATACCAAACAGATCATGCATTTTAGAAATCACCATATCCCTCTGTTTCAGCTGTTAGAGAAACGCTGATTCTGGGTCCTTAGCTTGAAATAAGAAGAGGAGGGGGAGCTAATGCCTGCTCAGAATTACACAGAGATAAGGTTCAATTGTGCCGTGATTAAACTCCATATCATGTTCCAAACCACATCAAGGATTATTTCTGAAACAGTATGGAGCTCAAACTCTTTCTCTCTCTCAGGTTTACCACAAGGTGAGTTCCTTTTGATTTCCTGCTTCTTTACACATACTCTCTCCAGCACAGGTTAGCTCTGAGTGTTAGCATGCTAATGTAAACACAGACCATATTACGTCCAGAACACGTCTCATTGTTTCTGACAGCAACGTTTCTGATTGGCCCGTGGGTCTAAAGCCCGCCCACATTTTAGTAATGTCGTCATGACGCAGCAAATCTGGATCAGCTCCGTTGTTCCCCCGTTTTTAGAGATGTGGGTACGGAGGAAAAGAGAGAGGGTTTTATTTCCTGACACTTTGAGAGTCTCGGGGGACACATTGATGTAGAAAAGACATCAGAAAGTGCATGTTGCGTGATAGGACGCCATTAAAGGTGATTTCTGTGTGAGTGTACCTTCCACACGTCGGGCTCGCTGACCCGGCGGTACTGCAGCTCGTGCTCCAGAGTGATCCATCCGTACTTCAGGTGTGCCGGCACCGGGTAGATCCAGGACAGCAGGGCGTTGTGACCCATCTCATCCCCCCCCGCCTCCTCCAGCACGAAGGACAGGTTCACCGGAGCCTCCATCTGCACTGGTGGGGGGGAAGAGAAGAGAAGATAAGAGAAGATAACATAAGAGAAGATAAGAGAAGATAACATAAGATAAGACTGTTTTTATGTTTGGATCATTCATGCATGTCGATGTTAATCTTTAAACAGAGCATTTCTCTGGATGTTATAATGAGCTAATGTCCTCCATTATTCATGATTACATCCTTCTGTTGGGTCATTTATTATTCATTCTATGCATGCTTTCGTTTATACATGATAAAGATGCCTGAATGTTATGTTACATTATTCATATGTATGTACAAGTATCATAAAAACATACCATTATAAGTTTTAATTAAACACACTGCTTTGATTACATTGTTTTTATTCCAATTTAAACTGTTAAAATATGTTTTTTTCATATTTACTGGGAGTATTAGAGGTTTAAACAATCAGTCAATTAACCAATTAGTGTAACTGTAGAAATGTATTCAACAAATTATGATTATTGAGGTCAGTTATACTGAAAACTGTGAAATGATCTGCTATTTCTGTCTGTTTTACAATAGAAATAAGAACACACACACACACACACACACACACACACACACACACACACACACACACACCACACACACACAAACACACACACACACACACACACCACACACACACACACACACACACACACACACACACACACACACACACACACACACACACACACACACACACACACACACACACACACACACACACACACACACACACACACACACTGTAGGAAGTGGAGGGACAGCGTCTGGATAATAACACACACCGAGTCCTTGATCAAATACATTACATTCTGCTGGAGGATCAGAGCTGTTTCCATGTGTGTCTGCTGTGCTGTTTTTAGTCACATGTCACATGGCCCTTTTATAATTAGGTTTTCCTGTGTTGCCAAATGAGATTAATAAAAGAACTCATTAAACCATAAAAACACTGATCACATGTTCCTGAAAACTCTCCATGTAAACAGCCTGTCAATTAAAATATTTATTGCATTTCTAATCATTTAAGCGTTCGTCTCAGCTTAGTCGCTCATGCCTTTAGAGTTGCGCAGAGAAGCGTAGAGTTTAATGTTTTTTACAGAAACTTGGTAGTGTAAACAAATCTCTAAAAAAATCTGCTTTTTTAACAGATTTCACCATGATTGAAAATCCGACAATTAATTCACTTCTTACAGTTTCTGGCTTTGATAAAGGGGGGGATTTAAGTGGGTTTTTTGCTCAACGTTTTTACTGTGATATCTTGGTTCTAGTTACTTCATCACTTTATTTAAAAAAATGGTTGTATTATTATTTAAATGTTTTATTCTACTTTATTTTTACCTGTTTACAGTTTTTTTTAACTCTGACCCTGTTGCTGCTACAAACGCCTGAATTTCCCCACGGAGATAAATAAAGTTCCATCTTATCTTATCTTTTTCTTGCGGCCACGATAGAGTGGTGCAGGAATGAGTCCTAAAACCCGGAAGTGAGTTAGCATTTCACCATTCCTGTCCCCTCGTCTCAGAGCCAATGGGATCTCTCCATAGGTTGTGGAAACTATCTGAAATAAGGTCTGTGGTTGAGACACATTGAAGAGACGGATCACGTTTTGTTCTAGGACATTAAATCCATCAGCAGTGACCCCACTGGTGATTCCTGAAGAGTTCCGTGTCTGAAAAACGATGGTTGTTACCAAGTGGCTGAATAGGACTACAGAAGTTGTGGAGGACGTTGTACGTCATTACGCCGAGGACGTTGTACGTCATTACGCCGAACACGTAAACACTCCTCTAAGTTTGTTTCTGTTCTGCTTGAAAGCAAGTACCTGCCTCCTGCAAACTGTTCAAACAAACGCTTCAACTCGTTCCATTTAGAATCTGTATGTTTGAATATGGATCTTGAGTTGGCGTGACGTTGAAGTCGTGCTGCTGGACTCGGCTGCAGTTCCTTTATAGCATAACGTTAGCATTTTGCTTCTGGCCATTAGATTTATGATTCCAATATTATAAAAGTAGGGAAGACATGTGGAAATTATCCGGCTGAACAAAACGTGCATTTATCAAACAGGTTCTTTTTCCACAGACCTTATTTTTTTCATATTCCAAAATCCTATGGAGAAATCCCGTTGCTTTTTGTCGAGGGAACCAGCAGCTTCCTTCAGGGTCGAACTACAGAAATACATCATCCCTGCACCGCTCTACTCCTCACCTATGTCGGCCACGTCCAGGCAGTGCTTCTGGGAAGTGTAGTTCCCGTGTTTGGTGACGGCGGTGACGTTCAGGCAGTAAAACTTCCAGATGATGGTGTGTTTCTTGTCGAAGTGGCAGCTGTTGGGTCCGGAGCTCACGTAGTCCGGACACTCCTGCTGAGGCTCCTTGCTGCGAAACACCACGGTTTAGTTTGGGGACAAAAAGCTCTTTATTTACATCTCTGTTGTGAAAATAGTGAATGTCCTCTTCCAATATGAGAGTCACGTACTAACAAAGGTATCCCAACTGTAGCTGTGTACATGACAGGATGTATGATTACCTAGAAGAGCATCAGGACTGTTTTAGGCATATGATAGGTTTTTCCTTTTTTGGAAGTGTTTCCTTGTACGATGTGAGGGTCTAAGGACAGAGGGTGTCGTATTGTCATACTTATATTCTGTACAAACTGTGAAGTCCACTGAGACAAATGTAACATTTGTGATATTGGGCTATATAAATACACATTGATTGATTGATTGACTGTTCAGGAACTAGTTGTACCAAATGCTCTGTATGTGATGACTACTTTCATTCTGGAGAGGATCATAAATACATGGATCCTGATATCGAAGCTCAAGCCGGTGACCAGTGATATTTTCCTAACAGTGTGGTAGTAGTAGTAGTAGTAGTGCTAATAGTAGTTGTATGAGTAGTAGTGGTGTTAGTAGTATACATTGGAGTAGTAGTAGTAGTAGTTGTACTAGTAGTAGTAGTTGTGTAAGTAGTAGTAGTAGTAGTAGTATATGTTGGAGTAGTAGTAGTAGTAGTTGTACTAGTTGTAGTAGTTGTGTAAGTAGTAGTAGTAGTAGTAATAGTGGTGGTAGTAGTATTAGTTGGAGTAGTAGTAGTAGTAGTAGTAGGAGTAGTAGGAGTAGTAGTAGTAGTAGTAGTAGTAGTAGTAGTAGTAGTAGTAGTAGTAGTAGTAGTAGTAGTAGGAGTAGTAGTTGTAGTAGTAGGAGTAATAGTGGTGTTAGTAGTATAAGTTGGAGTAGTAGTAGTAGTAGTAGTAGTAGGAGTAGTAGGAGTAGTAGTAGTAGTAGTAGTAGTAGTAGTGGTGTTAGTAGTATAAGTTGGAGTAGTAGTAGCATGTGAAGGACACTGTTCAGGAACTAGTTGATGCTCTGTATGTGATGACTACTTCCATTCTTGAGAGGATCAGAAATACATGGATCCTGAGATTGAAGCTCAAGCCGTGGACCAGTGAGAGTTTTCTAACAATCTCTCATTTCACCTTTCACATTGTCATTTCAATTTAGCGTGAGAAGCCGCCAGAAATGATTGGTTTCGTGTCAAATTCTAGCTCTAACACTCCAGTTTTGTTGCTGATATGATGCAAACGTTCCCACTTATTTCCCATGTAGGTTGAATAATTAATCACAAATAATTTAAATATTGATTAGCTCCAGCTCCATAGGGATGCAAAGGCCACATCACTGCAACATTAGAAGCTTAAATGAAAACATTAAACAGTTTTTGTTGGAAAAAACAAGACACACTTTTACTTTCTGCAAATCTTATTGTAGTTAAATTACTGCCGCATGTTTATATTAAATCTAATCTGTTGGATGTAATGATCAGAAACAGACCTGCGAACTTTAAGGTTGTTAACTGATCATTATCACTTTAATTGCCTTTTATCCGCGGTTGTTTCTGACCTTTTCTTATCACCTGAATGCAGATTGCGATCAGAAATCAAACGTGTCCTGATTTCTGCTCTGACGTGTTTGCACGGGGCGACGCCACGTGAGGCGTTCAGGGGCAGAAATATCGACTTGTTAAATAGCTTCTCGCTGAGGTGGTGGAGCGTGAAATGGTTTAAAATCTATACGACCCAGAACCGTCAGTCTGCTTTGATGGGAGGCCGCTTTCCATATTACTACAGATCATTTAAGGTCATTTCTTTTTAATTTACAGCTAATTTAAGGTCTTTAAATATGAGAATGTGAAGTTAAAATGGTTTAATCTCCT
>CM062287.1:12280084-12387584 GCA_031216635.1 Dissostichus eleginoides | reverse complement strand
GTCATGAAGTCATACGGGAGCTTAGAGTATTTAAAGTCTGCTCCTAAGAGGGGAAGCACGTCACAAACGACAGCAGACCCTCATCAATAATAATAACAATCCCTGCATGGATCCTACAGCAGATTAGAGACCAGGCTTTTATCAGCTGACCTCTCCACTTCATGACATCTGCAAAACAAGTAAGAGAAAACCTTCTGATCCTCCCGTTCTGCAGGAGTAGAGAGTATATTCCTGCATGTTATAATACGCAGAATGGTCAATATACTGCAGGATGTTCTGGATCAAACCCTGAAGGAGTAGAGAGTATATTCCTGCATGTTATAATGCGCAGAATGGTCAATATACTGCAGGATGTTCTGGATCAAACCCTGAAGGAGTAGAGAGTATATTCCTGCATGTTATAATGCGCAGAATGGTCAATATACTGCAGGATGTTTCCGGATCAAACCCTGAAGGAGTAGAGAGTATATTCCTGCATGTTATAATGCGCAGAATGGTCAATATACTGCAGGATGTTCTGGATCAAACCCTGAAGGAGTAGAGAGTATATTCCTGCATGTTATAATACGCAGAATGGTCAATATACTGCAGGATGTTTCCGGATCAAACCCTGAAGGAGTAGCAGCATCACATGCTTCTGTTTACGTGGTATTTTAGAAACCACGACTAACGCTTCTCTACCTCCTGTCAGGTGCTCTGCGTGTCTTCAGGGCGTTCTTCAAAGACACAAAGGGTCTATTGAAACCTCCAAACCAACGTAAGAGCTCCACAAAGACACAAAACAACCAATACATTTAAGCTTCATCCATATGAGCAATACTTTAGAATACCATTAAACAAGTGAACTTCAAATAGTTAGTTATAATACAGTATATAAACGAATTAAGACACAAAGCACATGTTTACAGTTAACACTAATCTTGTGCCTCTTGCTAACACTTTAATGTAAACTTTATCTTTTGATATCGCCGTATTTAAATGTTGATATCTCCGTTAATATCTGTACTTTATCTCCGTTCTTTTTCTCCGTCAAGTTGTTGCTTTGGGAACCGTAGCTTCCTGCTAATAGCGCAAAGCATGTCAATATAAAACAAGAAGTTAAGACATGTATACGATTGCAATGAAAGTAACAAAAACAATCTCCTTTTCAGGTTCAAATAACACACATTGGGTTATTTACATAAACTATTAATATTGCAAATACATGTTTTAACCAGGAAGGGAAGACGGACATGGATATGAGCCATGGGATTGCAATATATCGTATCGCAATACTATGGTATTGCGGCTTAAGTATCGCGATAGTTTGGTATCGTGGCTTAAGTATCACGATAGTATGGTATCGTGGCTTAAGTATCGCGATAGTATCGTATCGTGGCTTAAGTATCGCGATAGTATCGTATCGTGGCTTAAGTGTCGTGATAGTATCGTATCGTGGCTTAAGTATGGCGATAGTATCGTATCGTGGCCTAAGTATGGCGATAGCATGGTATCGTGGCTTAGGTATCACGATAGCATCGTATCGTGGCTTAAGTATCGCGATAGTATCATATCGTGGCTTAAGTATCACGATAGCATCGTATCGTGGCTTAAGTGTCGCGATAGTATCGTATCGTGGCTTAAGTATCGCGATAGTATCATATTGTGGCTTAAGTATCGTGATAGTATCGTATCCTGGCTTAAGTATCGCGATAGTATCGTATCGTGGCTTAAGTATGGCGATAGTATCGTGGCTTAAGTATGGCGATAGTATGGTATCGTGGCTTAAGTATGGCGATAGTATGGTATCGTGGCTTAAGTATGGCGATAGTATCGTGGCTTAAGTATGGCGATAGTATGGTATCGTGGCTTACGTATGGCGATAGTATGGTATCGTGGGGAGCCTGGTGATTCCCAGCCCTACTAGCTACCATATAAGAAGAGGATAATGCAGGAATAATGTAAACAAACACAGCTGTAAAAACCCCAGCGTGACACAGTTCACGAGGAGCAGCTTCCACGGCACCCAGCTGGTTTCAGTGCTGACTCTGTGATTCCTGACTGTGTTTTATTGGACGCTCGCTCAGAGATACCGAGAGAGAGTTTGATTCCAGGTTAATGTCGTGGGAGCGTCATCACGTCTCAAAGTCCTCGAGCTGCAGCACGATGAGTCACAGCTGGGAGAGATAAGGGACCTTGAGAGGAGTTTTATTTATATAATCGTGTTATTATCTTTGTTTTTATAGCGTTTATTTTTAATTGGAGCAACTATTTTCCCCCCGAGGAAAAATGAAGTGTTTTGATTCTGAGTTTAAGTTGCGTAACAAAAGCCAAATCGTAATCTTTCACTAATCCGAACAGAGTACTTTTACTGCCTTTTTGTTCCTATGGTTGCAAATCACAACATGTTTTAAAAACAGTCCAGTAATCCTTATTTTTGGGGGAGGGAACAGGGATTTCAGCCTCTGCAGACTCCTGCAGAGTTTCCAGAATAAATTAAATAAATGTTAAAACTTGATCCACTTATGGTTTCTGAATGTGATCATTGATCATGCCGGATTAGATTAACTGCGTATACTTTCCCAAAAAAACAATGTCTATTACATTAAATAACTTCCTAAAACAGATTCAAACCGTGGATATTTTTGGATTTGATCACATGTACTACTTTATTTCCTCTGATCTGTTCTAATTTCTCAACAGGGCGGAGGTTATTTTAAGTTCTGATCCAGTTCTATGTTTCCGTCTACAGTTATTTCATTAGTTTAATTGCATTAAATCAAGCGGATTAAAAAACTCACGCTCTTTAATTGATTACTTTAAGCTTTACACTTCGAGGAAAACTGGTGAAGGAAATGTACCTCCAGCCTTTTAAAACGTGGGGATCTGTTTCTTTTGATCAATTGTAGCTTAGCTTGTTGTAAAATCAAATCACAAATAGTGTTTATTCGTTAATGTTTCCTTTGCTTGTTTACCAACAAGCTTATTTACTGCACATATCAATAGAGAAACAGCTCTTTGTGGAGCCAATAATGCAACGTTCAGGGTCGGACGCAGCTCCTCCCTGCAGCAATATACTGTATATAAATACATATAAATACATATACATATACCATAACATGCTAAAGGCTAATGCGAAAGCATTCAAAGCCCCTTAGCTCCAGAAACTGTGGAGGAGGGTCTTCTGGAGATATCTATGCTTTAATGCTTTCCTCACGTAGACAGTCATTCATTTCAAATACCTGCACTTTATTGTCCATTACAGAAGCAGCATCCCTCTCTATCTGACCCCCACAGCCAATCACAACACAGGGTTTCACCTGTTGCCGTGACGACTGGCTCTGTCTTCGTTACAGCCTGATCAATTATTCCCATGTATGACCCCCCCCACCCCCCCTGCTGTCTCCTGACAGGTAGATCTATAGATCTCAGCAGGAGGTCTCTGCACCAATCAGCTGTGAGATACCCTCACTTCAATATCAATACTTTCATAAAAACACTTTATTATATTCCAGTAGAGAGAATAAAGTAGAAGTACTCAGGTCTTGTACTTGAGTAAAAGTAGAAGTACTCAGGTCTTGTACTTGAGTAAAAGTAGAAGTACTCAGGTCTTGTACTTGAGTAAAAGTAGAAGTACTCAGGTCTTGTACTTGAGTGAAAGTAGAAGTACTCAGATCGTGTATGATGTGTTTTATAATGATTGATGTATTTAGTTACTTTACACCTCTGGTTTGCTATTGGGAGAACAGGTTGGATCCGAGAGACGGTAAATGATTACTAAAATTATGAAACCTTCACCTTCTGCCCTTAAACCCTCGATCGGGACAAGCTCTTGTTTATAAGATATAGACATTATCATATAGACATTATCTGGAGAACATGACGCTCGTATACAAGATGGACGTCAACAACAACGTGACGTCGGAGCTCCGTCAATACAAAGCCGTCTGACGCTCTGTTTGATTCTCAGATTTCTGGAGGAATTATACCGTTTTTGACGAACAGAAATATTGTTTTCTGGCATCACTTTAACATTTTACGGGCAAAATCTGCATTTGGTTAGAGGGCGGAGTAAACCCTGGGAGTTATATTTAAAGAGGCTCCACCAACACACTGATAACAACAGGAACACAGAGGCTTCTAGAAACATCCGACAGAATACAGAGTACTACAAGGCCACAACATGTAGATTAAGGCTTTGAAGAAGTACAGTATCGTCAATGTTCTGTGTTTCCATCTAATTACTCTTGATGACAGAAATGTCCTTAAATGAGCTAACGATGCTAAGATGCTTCCGGAACGTCAGACCTGATTATATTTATATATATGTATTTCTGTCCAAGACGTCTCCCTCACACATTCTGGACTTCGTGGCTCGAACGGTCATGTGCAGATGCAGCAGTGATAAGTGTTATCTGCAGGATGTTCACCAGCATCAACACACACCCACACCCACACCACACACACCACAGAGGAAACACTGATCTGAACAGACAGCAGATGTCCATACCGGGAGTCACATGCACTCAATTACACACACACACACACACACACACACACCACACACACACACACCACCACACACACACACACACACACACACACACACACACACACACACACACACACACACAACACACACACACACACACCACACACACACACACACACACACACACACACACACACACACCCACACACACACACACACACACACACACACACACACAACACACACACACACACACAGCAGCCTTATATAACCTGGTGTGTTACTAATTAACAAACAGCTTTCATATCATGTTCCCTGCGTCTCGTTGACATGCAGGAACATGCCCAGGTCTGAGATAATACACACTTTCAAGGATTTTAAACACCAAAAAAAAAATCGATCTTCCTAACGGTGCATTCACAGGCTCCTCGGAAAGTCGGATGTTCCTGTTTTACATGATTCCGTGTGTTAAAGAGCGTACATTTTGAACAACAGGAAGATGTATTTATTGCTCAGAGCGACTAAACAACACGAAACTGATTCCCCAAATGCAACACAAATGCGCTATCTTGTAAACAATAATGCGTAAATCCGCTTCCATAATTCTGATCCATGAGAATTTTGTATATGTTCTTCCTCTGCTCATACCACACCCTGACACCAAGTTTCATTAAAATCAAGTAAGTAGTTCTTCCGTAATACTGCTCACAAATAATGTTTTTAAAGCGATTTAAAAGCCGCTGAAAGAGAAACGCTTGCCCTTTAAACCTCTGAATGATCTCCGCAGGAAAACAAGTCGTCGTATAATGAACATATGATGAAAGGTTATATGTCACATGATGAGCCGTACAGGACTAAATGCATGTGTTAAAAAGGATTTCACGCTCCAGTGTTGAGCAGACAGCAAGTACTATGTAACGCTGATAGTGTTAACAGAGCAGTACTGTGCAGAGAGAAAACCCCCGAAGGCTGATTTCATACTCAGGATTCAGAAGTCATGAGAGTGACGTCAGGAAAGACCCTCAGATCATTCTGCAGCGGCATGACGACTCTCTCCATTAACCAGGAACAAAAACAGTGAAAATGTTCGGTTTAGTTCGTCAAAGATTAGGATGATTGTCTTGTTTTGTCACTTTAATATTATAGAAAATAGAGAAAAGCAGCACATCTCCAGAGGCTGAGAAAAGCTTTTCATGACGCTTCTCCATTAAAAATGACCTTTTCTTTGCAGATTATTTAAATTGAATTTTGAAGCCATGAATCTGTCCGCAGATACGTTGCCAGCCAATCCAAACCTTCATAGATGGAGAGTTTTAGGGCAGAAGGTAGAGCACATCTTCTCCTAAAATCTAGGCAAAATAGCCGGTTTAAAAGATTCAATAAAAAGGGAAACGCTTGGAAAGTATCTCGTCAATAACGTCACAGAAAGATTGTCAGCGTTTTAGACAGAATACAACTTAAAGTAAAAACAGCCTGCAGCACACGGGTCATTATTAAAGAAGCACAAGGTGTTCTCTCTCCTGTAGTGTGTTCCTTAGGTTTTAGTGCACGTAAATGGTCTCCAGAGGCTAAAATCCCTGTTCCCTCCCTAATAGAGCCGGCCAGCTGACCAATCAGAGCAGACTGGGCTCTGGTTTCAGAAAAGAGGTGCTGCAGTTCAGGCAGTATGAGAAAAATAAAGAGCTTTTTGAACATTAAAGCATGGAGACAGTAGAGACACTACATACTGATATACACCTGAACATCAGCAGGAGAGGACTCTTTAAAGTAGAGACACTACATACTGATATACACCTGAACATCAGCAGGAGAGGACTCTTTAAAGTAGAGACACTACATACTGATACACACCTGAACATCAACAGGAGAGGACTCTTTAAAGTAGAGACACTACATACTGATACACCTGAACATCAGCAGGAGAGGACTCTTTAAAGTAGACACTACAACTGATATACACCTGAACATCAGCAGGAGAGGACTCTTTAAAGTAGAGACACTACATACTGATATACACCTGAACATCAGCAGGAGAGGACTCTTTAAAGTAGAGACACTACATACTGATATACACCTGACATCAGCAGGAGAGGACTCTTTAAAGTAGAGACACTACATACTGATATACACCTGAACATCAGCAGGAGAGGACTCTTTAAAGTAGAGACACTACATACTGATATACACCTGAACATCAGCAGGAGAGGACTCTTTAAAGTAGAGACACTACATACTGATATACACCTGAACATCAGCAGGAGAGGACTCTTTAAAGTAGAGACACTACATACTGATATACACCTGAAATCAGCAGGAGAGGACTCTTTAAAGTAGAGACACTACATACTGATATACACCTGAACTTCAGCAGGAGAGGACTCTTTAAAGTAGAGACACTACATACTGATATACACCTGAACTTCAGCAGGAGAGGACTCTTTAAAGTAGAGACACTACATACTGATATAACCTGAACTTGAGCAGGAGAGGACTCTTTAAAGTAGAGACACTACATACTGATATACACCTGAACTTCAGCAGGAGAGGACTCTTTAAAGTAGAGACACTACATACTGATATACACCTGAACTTCAGCAGGAGAGGACTCTTTAAAGTAGAGACACTACATACTGATATACACCTGAACTTCAGCAGGAGAGGACTCTTTAAAGTAGAGACACTACATACTGATATACACCTGAACTTCAGCAGGAGAGGATCTTTAAAGTAGAGACACTACATACTGATATGAACCTGAAAGTGCAGGATATGTCTCCTTATATAAGATGTCATGCTTTTTGAGCGCTGGAATTCTAATGTAATTACTGTAGCTTCTGCTAAACCTGCAGGATAACAGGAAACTGCCCACTGGATTATAATTATTCTGCACGGCCTGACTTCAAACGACCAACTGAGCTTTGAAAATTAGACCTGGTGCTGCATTAAATCTACAAAGTCCAGCTAGATGTGCACAACATGTACATTTCTAGCTGAGCCTGTTCCTCTGATAGCTTCAGATCCAGATATCCGGTTAAACTATAGAGATAAGAAGCAGCAATGTGATAAAAAGTCAGTTTATAACAGCTTCTGGCACACAACACATGCTCAAAGGAGATATGACGCCGTTACAGGAGGCGAGATGATGGTGACAATCGTGGATATTATCTGAGATTCAAAGGGTACATGTGTATGAAAGCGATGCAGTATCTAGACAAAAAGACCCCACTCAATGCAGAACAACCCTCTTTATCTTCATCTACAGTTACAGATGTGAAGGAGGCACAGAAAGCGTGTTATCATGTTCGAGGCGTGGTCTGTCGTCCCAGCTCTTATCTGGTTTGACACATGTTAAACGAGGATGAAGGGGGTTCAAAAAGTGAAGAATAATCAAACAGATATCACTCAATTATTTTTGTGATAATTGTGATGAAGTTTGGTATAATTTTTTAATGAGAACATCAAGAAAAGTTCATTATTAAGATTCAATTTAACTCTTTAACTTGTCAAATTTCAAAGTAAAAAGGGAGAAATGTTAAGCTATATTTATTTATGACATTAGAAATATTTAAACCACCACCAAAACTGATTATAGTTTGATTTGATACTTTTTTCTTAATTTTTTATAGTACTTTTACTGTTTAATACGAATATTTTAATCAGCATTAATCAACTACAGTTCCCAGAATGCTTTGCTGACAAACCCTGGTTGTGGATATAGATAAAAGCTAATATATGGAGTTTTTAAATGATCAGTACGGAAGTATTTATGGTGGTTAAACTTTATTATGGCACTTAAGAGTTAATGCTTTACAGTTGACAGAACAGCTGATTATCAGATCAGATAAAAAATACAGTTTAACATATCTTTATGACGTCACTAAGTTCAACTATACCTTATTTTTGCATTTGTTTTTCTGTTTACATTTGTCAATATGCTTCAGCAATAATTCCAGTCTACTTACAGTCAAGAAAAGCAGTTTAACTTGTCCTTATTTTTCCCCTTTAAAACACCCTTTGTTCACAAACACACTTAGTGAGTGCACTTAGTTAGTTGTGTGAATAAAAACCTCATTAAAGTTCCCAAAGTGAGGATGTGCTACCTGTAATCCTTTAAGAGACTACAATTATATATTTTTTACTTTAAAAACACCTGAGGCTTGTTTTCGATTTTTAAAACACTTAATTAACCCTTTAAAAAACAGTTATAATCTGTATAGTCCAAAGCCGAGTCTGCATATGACATCTCGTCTTGGTTTTAATGAAGAGTCGTTTATATCATATACATTGGATTGTTATGGGTCACCCTGGACTAGATGGACATTTCTCACCATTGAACCTGTCCGCAGACACAGTGACAGCCAATCAAAACCTTCATAGAGAGGATTTTAGGGCAGAAAGTAGAGCGCAGCTTCTCCTAAAATCTAGGCAAAACTTTCAAAGATTCAATAAAAGGGAAAGTTTGGAAAGTCTCTCGTCAATAACGCAACAGAAAGATAGTCAGCGTTTAGACAGAATACAACTTCATGTTGTTTTGTTAATTTAACTGAACTCATAAAAACACACACCTGTGCACGAGGGGTTACCGTCAGACTGAAATCCTTCTTACCTCGCGAGTCGCGTGCAGCTTCTTCAGAGTCTCGTGCAACAGAGAGATCCGGGACAAAACACCGGGACAAACACCGGGAGATGATGCCGGTATTCCGGGTCGCTGCCTGAGATGAGCCGCTGTTCGTGGTGCGTTCAATGTCGTCTGTGTTTTTCTACCACCTCACCCTCCTCCTCTGCAGATTTTCCTCCACCTGGTCCCGAGTTTAACACCAGCTGGATCTCAGGACCCCCCTGATGACCCGCCTCCTGACGGCTCCCCTACTGGAGGAAGACCAGTACTGTCATTACATAAACACACACACACACACACACACACACACACACACACACACACACACACACACACACACTCACACGCACGCACACACACACTTATAATACAGTGTTTATACTGTATATTATAACAAATATAAAAAGGAATTGTACTGTGTCTTTAAGAGAAAATTAAAGAAATAAACACAAAATTAAATAAAGATAAAATATAATCAACTTTACATCAAGCAATGGGTTAAAAATGTGTAATAATACAAATATATTTTATATTTCATAAAAGTGTGTTTTGGGGAGTTCCATCCTCCATATAGCTTGAAACCGTGTAGATAAATGTAGATATTTGATCATAATTTCATGCTGGTTAATGTTTTTAATTTATATAATCTGTATAATAACCCCGGGCCTGCAGCAGATCTGTCAGCATGTGAGAAAAGCGCTCCTAAAATAATCAGATGATGATCAGCAGCTCGGTGCCTGCAGCGTGTTGCCGTCTCCTCGCTGATGTTTAACCGACGAGAACAGCATGACTCGAATTAGCTGCAGAGCATCGTCCTCTGCATGATTCATCCAGAGGTGACCAGGCTGCTAAATGCACTCGTGTGTGTGTGTGTGTGTGTGTGTGTGTGTGTGTGTGTGTGTGTGTAAAAACAACAACACTTATGGAAGAGCTGCATATTCAAACACTACGGTTAACCTTTGCACACAACTGCCCGAAACACTACGAAGCGCACGAGTTAAAGTGCCGTTTTTTTACACTAAAGCTGTCCAATAATGTAGCGTTAAAGTATAAAATATTTAAAGACACTATATGTTCTCTGTCACTATATCTCTGTGCACGACAAACTCTTCCTTATACAGCGAGTCTTTGCACATTTCTGCAAAAATTACCTCTGCACTTTTTTTTATACATTTATCAGATTTTTCTTGTATTTTTCAATTTTTATGTATTTGTGTTTCATGCACACATTGTTCTTCATAGTACATTACATTTAAATCTCTTATACTGTGCACACAAAACCAAATAGTTATTATATAAAGTTGGAAAGATTCCCCTAAAATGTCACAAAAATAAAACACATATTTAAATATAATAACTTGTATGCACAGTCCTTGTTCAATAAAGACAAAATATAATGAAATTAATATGAATTCTTATTATTACAATTTTAAAAAGCATGCTTGATCATAATTACTACTAAAAGTATACAAATCATAAAAAGAACATGTACTTTAATGCAGTTTTTTGGGTGAAAATGCCATGAAATGTGTACTTTTAGTGGCATTAGGGAGGATTCCTCGTGGGGAACATGAGCTCCAGAGCACCAAAAGGTCCAGATTGATGCACCATTGCACTATTTCACGTCTGTTTTATCTCTCGTATGTTGCATGTTGAAGACACCTGGAACACGCCGTAGACATTTGAAGCCTCTAAATGTCCCTGAGTGTGTGTGAGGTGTGTGTGAGGTGTGAGGTGTGTTAGGTGTGTGTGAGGCGTGTGTGAGGTGTGTGTGAGGTGTCCCCAGCGGCTCAGACACACACACAGTCACACACACAGTAGAAAGCAGCACTTTGTTGTTATGAAATGTGCTGGAGGCGCTGTCACAGTGACCATGCGACAGCTTTAATCTAATCCCCTTCCTCAAGATTAGGAGAGAAAATCTCCATTCAGCCTTTCGTGTAAATTACAAACCACGTTTTTGCACGCAGCACTCGTTTCATCCCTCACCAGAGAGGTCACCTTTCCACTGTGTGATCACTGTGAGGATATTACCAGGAGCTCATCCTGGGAAAGAAGAATGAAGCAGAGACTCTTAAGAGCTCGTTAAATCCTCCCTGACTGTACTTAGTGATGCAAATCTGCACTAACTGGGTGTGAACATACATACTGCTGCAGGAATCCATACTGATCATCCTCACTTTCTGCACACGTCACTAAACGCTGCTCGGAAAAATACCAATAATTTCCCTCAATATGAAGTTTTGAAGTACTGGCAATTATAGTAAAAAAAACTGCATTTTCTTTTAAGATTACACATCATTTAAGGGCTGTTTTCCAAAAGCAACTGATTAATACTGCACATACATTGTGTGTGTGTGTGTGTGTGTGTGTGTGTTCACAGTATTGGACTCATTCTGTCACATCTCGTGTGTGTCACTGCCATTAAACTTCAACCCTGTGTGTGTGTAGTCTGAATAATGTATTTTCCCCAATCACACACACACACACGCACACACCCACGCACACACACACGCACGCACACACCCACGCACGCACACACCCACCGCACGCACGCAGCGACGCAGCGCTCGCGCGCGCACACACACACACACACACACACACACATACACAACCTGACACACACAACCTGACACACACACACAACCTGAGACACACACACACACACAACCTGACACACACACACAACCTGAGACACACACACACACAACCTGACACACACACACAACCTGACACACACACAACCTGACAACACACACACCTGACACCACACACAAAACCAAACACACACACACAACCTGACACACAACACAACCAACACACACACACACAACCTGACACCACTCACACACACAACCTGACACACACACACAAAACCAAACACACACCACACACACATACACCTGACACACACACACACACAACCTGACACACACACACATACAAAACCAAACACACACACACACAACCTGACACAGACACACACACAACCTGACACACACACACACACAACCTGACACACACACACAACCAAACACACACACACACACACACAACCTGACACACACTCACACACACAACCTGACACACACACACACACACAAAACCAAACACACACACACACACACACACACACACATACAACCTGACACACACACACACAACCTGACACACACACACACACCGAAAACCAAACACACACACACACAACCTGACACACACACACACAACCTGACATACACACACACACACAAAACCAAACACACACACACACACAACCTGAAACACACACACACACACACACACACACACACACACACACACACACACACACACATTATTATTCAATGCACTCACCACAGTGTTAACATCCAATATTAATTGAATTTTTCTTGGAAAGCATCGTTAATTGGATCTTTGCAGACACGTTGTTTCTCTTGTTCAGGACTACTGTGTCATGAAATAATAATAATCATACCAAAGAGTCCCAACAGGGAAATAGATCAGAGGCCTTGCGATAAACTCCATGAATGCATCGAGTTCAGAGGAGCTGCTAGGTGGCAGTAACACACCGCGTCTCTCACGTGCAGAGCAACAACTCAGGGCCTCTTTAGGCAGAAAGGCAAATATTCAGTATTTATGTCATGGTTTTAATGTGTAGTTTGTCAAGTTTAGATACCACTACTGTTAAATAAGTGCGTTTTACTCATGTTTAAAGCAGCCTGTAACTATAGTTGTCAAATGAAGTCACTAAGAAGTAAGAAAAGGTGGATTCAAATGGATTCATCCAGGTAAAGCACTGGAGTAAATGTTCTTTTTTGTTGTAGGTTATGCGACGTGCAGCCTGAGCAGATGTGAATGATCTTGTCGTGATTTGACTTCTAAATGCAGTAAATAAACGTATGAGTCCTGCAGTAAGAGACTTCCAGAGGAGCTCCAGGTAAACAATGCTCTGATGTAACGCAGCGTTAAACCTGCAGTGATCTGATGGACTTTAATCCAGAGTGAAAGTTGGATCATGTAATCGTGCTGAAAGCATAAGAGCCGCGGTGCAGCGGACATATTCTCATCATTTGCTCAACAGCCGCTTTAAAAAAAGTCAAATTAATCCCTGGAGATTTCTCTGGAGCAGCGATATGATCAAAAACCAAAGCAGGAACAAATGAATTTCTCTGATTAATCCTCCTAAATCTCTTGGAGGTTGGTCAAGGTTTTCTGACCCTTTCTAAGAACGGCTGGATTACTGGAAAGGAACAACTGCCCCAAGCTCAGGGCTCAGACTTACTAAAAGTACCAAAAGAAACAACAACTAAACAATCATGATGCAAGAGACACAAAAGGACGAACAGTACACGCAAAAACAACCAGAAAAATATAAGAAATTACCAAAATGTAGATGCAAAACAGAAAATAACCGTAAAAAGGTGGAAATAGTTTAGAGTCAAAATAACCATTGTAATATGCAAAATGAGCAATAACAGATGCTAAATGAGCAATAACAGATGCAAAATGAGCAATAACAGATGCTAAATGAGCAATAACAGATGCTAAATGAGCAATAACAGATGCTAAATAACCAATAACAGATGCAAAATGAGCAATAACAGATGCTAAATGAGCAATAACAGATGCAAAATGAGCAATAACAGATGCTAAATGAGCAATAACAGATGCTAAATGAGCAATAACAGATGCTAAATGACCAATAACAGATGCAAAATGAGCAATAACAGATGCTAAATGAGCAATAACAGATGCAAAATAACCATTAACAGATGCTAAATGAGCAATAACAGATGCAAAATGATGCTAAATGACCATTAACAGATGCTAAATGAGCAATAACAGATGCTAAATGACCATTAACAGATGCTAAATGAGCAATAACAGATGCTAAATGACCATTAACAGATGCTAAATGAGCAATAACAGATGCAAAATGACCATTAACAGATGCAAAATAACCAATAACAGATGCTAAATGAGCAATAACAGATGCAAAATGACCAATAACAGATGCTAAATGACCAATAACAGATGCTAAATGATGATAAATAGATGCTAGACAAACATAGAGATGCAAAAGACTATATACACGACACAAAATGACTACTACTTGAAATAAAACCTGCAGAAATGAATGTGAAACGAGTGCAAAGAGAAGCAAAGGGACTAAAACTACATACATATATCTCAAAAGATGCAAAGACACTGATAACAAATTGCAATCAGACAGATCACATTTAATTATTCTGTTCTGAATGGATACAGTGTGTGTGTGTGTGTGTGTGTGTGTGTGTGTGTGTGTGTGTGTGTGTGTGTGTGTGTGTGTAGGTGTGTCCCTTTGTGTTAATTTTGAAACAGGAAGTGTGTAGAAATAAATGTTCACATGTACAAATACGCTGCTTCCTCCTAAACGGCCACCTGGTTACACACACACACACACACACACACACACACACACACACACACACACACACACACACACACACACACACACACACACACACACACACACACACACACAAAGATCCTTTACTGTATAAATGACTCATCTGCCTAGATACAGTAAAGGTGGAGGAAGCATTTTAATTTAAGTAAGGTTCCTTCTTGTTCCCTATTGTTCATTCTTGTTCCTTATTGTTCCCTATTGTTCCTTATTGTTCCTTCTTGCTCCTTATTGTTCCTTATTGTTCCCTATTGTTCCTTATTGTTCTTTATTTACCTGCCTCTGATTAAGTTCTTCAGACTTTAGATTAGGAACCTCTTAACGTTATTATAATTAAAGAGACGCAGAGTTTGGAGGCACTTCCGTATCTCACTTTATAAAAGCACTCTCTCTCTCTCTCCTCTCACTCACTCCTGTTTCCCCTTTCTGAACTCAGTCGATCGCCCATCATGGGGAACTTCGCTGCCAATGAGGGACTCTCCATTTTTGTTATTGTGAGTAAATCTGTTTTTTAAATATCATTTTTTAATTTTCCCCCCGGCATTATCTGCATTTATATCCTGTTGAATCAGTTTGTTAAAAGCACTGCTGTTTTTATATTCAGGTGTTTATTAAAAACATCCATTTGTTGAATCGGATTTATATATAATCAGGTTTAAAGAATATTTTTGGGGGCTTTTTATATGACTTTACTAATGTAGGGAATGACATTTAAATACATTATAAATAAATAAATATTACTATGAAATAACTCTTCAACTAACATTAATGAGGCAATAGAATAACTATTAAAATAAATGTTTATAAATAGATTAGGGTATTTAATATTAAGAAAAAGGTGTTTTGTTATTTCTTTATTTCATGGAAAATACTGTTTAATTAATTTAATTGAACTATATTGACTCATTTAGACATTTATTAATATTTAATATATTTATTTAGAATTTATTTTATTTTCTGTAAAATCTACAAAATGTATTAAATGTATTATTTTAAATGAAAAGGTGTTTCCTGTGTTTCCAGCTGGTGTGGCTGGGGATCAACGCCTTCCTGTTTGTGCATTTCTACATGGCCTTCCTGCTGGAGCGCTGGTTCTACACCCGAGTCCTGCTGGGGGTCAGTCACCCTTTAGAGGGGTTTCTTTTAAAAAGTGCCATGAAATAAAGTTAATTTAGGGAGCAGACGTCCATGTGATGCATTTACAGTCTGATATTACATTACATTACATTGCATTGCATTTAGCTGACCCTTTTACCCAAAGCGACTTACAATAAGTTCATTCGACCAAGAAGATACAAACTAGAAGTAAACAGAATCCTATAAGTACATCAGGTTTCATAGAGCCAAAACATTTCAAGTGCTACTCAACTAGCTTTAGATAAGCCAGTCCTTTGTTAGTATATACGTGCTTTGTTAGCAATTCTTTGTTAGTAATTTTATTGCTCAAAGTGGAGTCGAAAGAGATGAGTTTTCAGTCTGCGCCCGAAGATGTGTATGCTATCTGCTGTCCTGATGTCAATGGGGAGCTCATTCCACCATTTTGGAGCCAGGATAGCAAACCAACGTGTTTTTTGCTGATGGGAACTTGGGTCCCCCTCACAGTGCGGGTGCAGCGAGCCGTTTGTGTATGCCGGGTGTATGGTTTAACCATGTCCTGGATGTAGGAAGGGCCAGATCCATTCGCAGCATGGTACGCAAGTACCAGTGTCTTGAAGTGGATTCTAGCAGTTACTGGAAGCCAGTGAAGGGAGCGGAGGAGCGGCGTGGTGTGGGAACATTTGATATAAGGTGTACTTACAATCCAACTGTGATACAATAGGCAGAAACAATACACAGGTGTTTCCCAGGTGTATTTTAAGTTTCCTTACAGTTTATGCCAGTGTTTGCATGCTGTGTGTGTTTGACTATTTTTATCAGGTGATTCATCTCTAAAAAGCGTCCACAGTAACTTCTCTTCCTCTCTCTCCACACCTGACCAGAGCCACAGCTGCCTGAGAGCAGAAGTGAAACAGCACTTTCTTAATGACCTTTCTATAAATATCAATGCATCTCTGCAGGAAGACAACAAAAATACTTTGTTACTGTACTTAAGTACATGTTTCTGGTATCAGTACTTTACTCCACTACTTATTTTTCTGATGACTTTTTACTTTCTACTTCTTACATGTTGAACCCAAATACCTGTACTTTCTACTTCTTACATGTTGAACCCAAATACCTGTACTTTCTACTTCTTACATGTTGAACCCAAATACCTGTACTTTCTACTTCTTACATGTTGAACCCAAATACCTGTACTTTCTACTTCTTACATGTTGAACCCAAATACCTGAACTTTCTACTTCTTCCATTTTCCAAACAGGCTGGTTCCTTTAGTTTGAATGTGTGTTTGGTGGCGTGATCATTATTATTTAGAGTCATTGCGTGCCTATTGATTTGAACACGATCCATGTATCCATCATTTCCTGGTCTTCTCTAAAGAAGAGGGACCAATGAAAACGTTGTCATGTTGCCGTTGTTGAGCATGGAAACATTCATTAGCTAACAATGACATTATTGTTCTATTAATATAAAGGAGGTCAGGTACTCTTTAAAACAGATGCTAGTTATGGGTACTTTTTACTTAAGTACATTTCAAAGTTCTTTACTTTTACTTGAGTAAAGAAGTTTAGTCAGTACTTCTACTTTTACCAGAGTATGTTTAAACACGAGTATCTGTACTTCTACTTGAGTAAAGGATGTGTGTACTTTGCCCTCTCTGTGTAAAGTAATCTGATTACATGTTACCCCTCAGCATGCACTCTCGTGGGCTCGTGCTCCAGCTGCCTGTCTGAACTTTAACTGCATGCTCATCCTGCTGCCGGTGTGCAGGAACCTGCTGTCCTTCCTGAGAGGAACCATCCAGGTAAAGAGCATCTAGATAAATAAATCCAATGTGCAGCACGTGTTGTTATTATTTTAATATTGTTTTTCTGTGTGTTTGTACTCAGTGCTGCAGCCGCACCGCAGCTCGACAGCTGGATCGAAACATCACCTTCCACAAACTGGTGGCTTACATGATCGCCTTCCACACGGGTATATTTTAGTACTGGGAATCAGAAACACACACACTAGAGTTGGGGAGTCACATAGAGACGACAAACAGCCCCAAAGAGTCACAAACTGAGATCTATAACTACAGTACCAAAGAGACACAATAGAGATCTAAAACTACCAAAGAGACACATAATGAGATCTAAATTACTAAAGAGACACAAACGGAGATCTATAAGTACCAAAACGATGCAAATCACCAAATAGACATAACT
Source organism: Dissostichus eleginoides (assembly GCA_031216635.1). Taxonomy (NCBI): domain Eukaryota; kingdom Metazoa; phylum Chordata; class Actinopteri; order Perciformes; family Nototheniidae; genus Dissostichus; species Dissostichus eleginoides. Next base: position 12,369,738 of record CM062287.1, on the reverse strand, counting down.
GAAAAGCCAGCAACTAGAAAGACGTCTCTTAGGATCTGTGGCTCTTGTTCAGGGGGAAAGGGCCCTTTATATTAACCCTTTAACTCTAAAACACACCCCCAGCAGCTGCTCAGCACCATGAGACCATGAGATACATTCAGACTAAAGTCTCTCTCCTCCTGCAGCCGTGCACATCATCGCCCACCTGTTCAACTTTGAGTACTTCATGGACGCTCAGCTGAACAGGAACAGCAGCTTCCTGCCCTTCGTCCTATCAGAGATCGGCTCTGGAGACAACGCCTCCTTCCTGAACCCCATCAGGACCAACGACACGGTGAGAAGACACACAGGAAGAAGTCTTTTATTTCCTCTCTTGCTTCCTCCACTCCTCCCTTGTTCCCTATCTGTTTGCTTCCTCCTCTCCTCCCTTGTTCCCTATCTGTTTGCTTCCTCCTCTCCTCCCTTGTTCCCTATCTGTTTGCTTCCTCCTCTCCTCCCTTGTTCCCTATCGGTTTGCTCCTTAGTTTCTCCCCTTCGATAAACTTGTGTGTGTATTATCAGGTGTCAGGGTTCATTGAAGGACAGCCCTAATGAGATAATAATCACTATAATAAAAGACAGTTAGGTCTCTGCAGACTCAGATCTCTCCGGTGGGATTCCTCCTCTGGTCTTTTATTTCTGAAAACCAGCAGCCCAAACCCAGTCACCTGATGCTTCGACTATTATTACCCATCGTTTGTCACCGAGCCAGAATCAAAAGTCCTCTGTTGCTCAAATCTGTAAAACCCCTGCTGCTCTATCACCATAACAAATATTATTACTTCATCCAACACACTTCCTCTGTCCTCAGATCTGTGGTCATGCACTTCCTCTTTGCAGATACTCTATTAATCTCCCAAGCATTTGATTTAAAAGCACAAAGAAGGAGGCGTTGGATCTTCTGTGTCACCAAACATTAAATATGAAGCTGGGCGTCTCAATATTATTGTTTAAGACGACAAACCATGCTCTTTTCCAAGTGTATATCAGTATGTAGTCTCTACTTTAAAGAGTCCTCTCCTGCTGATGTTCAGGTGTATATCAGTATGTAGTGTCTCTACTTTAAAGAGTCCTCTCCTGCTGATGTTCAGGTGTATATCAGTATGTAGTGTCTCTACTTTAAAGAGTCCTCTCCTGCTGATGTTCAGGTGTATATCAGTATGTAGTGTCTCTACTTTAAAGAGTCCTCCTGCTGATGTTCAGGTGTATATCAGTATGTAGTGTCTCTACTTTAAAGAGTCCTCTCCTGCTGATGTTCAGGTGTATATCAGTATGTAGTGTCTCTACTTTAAAGAGTCCTCTCCTGCTGATGTTCAGGTGTATATCAGTATGTAGTGTCTCTACTTTAAAGAGTCCTCTCCTGCTGATGTTCAGGTGTATATCAGTATGTAGTGTCTCTACTTTAAAGAGTCCTCTCCTGCTGATGTTCAGGTGTATATCAGTATGTAGTGTCTCTACTTTAAAGAGTCCTCTCCTGCTGATGTTCAGGTGTATATCAGTATGTAGTGTCTCTACTTTAAAGAGTCCTCTCCTGCTGATGTCCAGGTGTATATCAGTATGTAGTGTCTCTACTTCAAAGAGTCCTCTCCTGCTGATGTCCAGGTGTATATCAGTATGTAGTGTCTCTACTTTAAAGAGTCCTCTCCTGCTGATGTTCAGGTGTATATCAGTATGTAGTGTCTACTTTAAAGAGTCCTCTGCTGCTGATGTTCAGGTGTATATCAGTATGTAGTGTCTCTACTTTAAAGAGTCCTCTCCTGCTGATGTTCAGGTGTATATCAGTATGTAGTGTCTCTACTTTAAAGAGTCTTCTCCTGCTGATGTTCAGGTGTATATCAGTATGTAGTGTCTCTACTTTAAAGAGTCCTCTCCTGCTGATGTTCAGGTGTATATCAGTATGTAGTGTCTCTACTTTAAAGAGTCCTCTCCTGCTGATGCTCAGGTGTATATCAGTATGTAGTGTCTCTACTTTAAAACAGATGGTAGTTATGGGTACTTTTTACTGAAGTACATTTTAAAGTTCTTTACTTTTACTTAAGTAAAGAACTTTAGTACTTCTACTTTTACCAGAGTATTTTTAAACACGAGTATGTGTACTTGAGTAAAGGATGTGTGTACTTCTACTTGAGTACAGGATGTGTGTACTTCTACTTGAGTAAAGGATGTGTGTACTTCTACTTGAGTACAGGATGTGTGTACTTCTACTTGAGTACAGGATGTGTGTACTTCTACTTGAGTACAGGATGTGTGTACTTCTACTTGAGTACAGGATGTGTGTACTCTCTGTTAAATGATGTGTTTCTGCAGAGCCCCACCTTCGTGTTGTTCACCACCATCGCCGGAGTGACAGGCGTCGTCATCACGCTGGCGCTCATCCTCATCATCACATCCTCCATGGAGGTGATCCGCCGCTCGTACTTCGAGGTGTTCTGGTACACACACCACCTCTTCGTCATCTTCTTCATTGGGCTGGTGTTCCACGGCGCTGGGTAGGAGAACACCTGTTGATCCTCACCTGGGAACATTGTCGTATACATTTAGATGTACATTTTGTTAATAGGTTAATGATTGAGTTTTTGGGAGAAAGGGTGGGATTAAATAAGTGTAAACTTCTCCCCCCCCCTTTTCAGATGTAATGAGGTAGATCATTTGATTATATATCATTTGTAAGTCAATAATATTTTTGTTTATCAATTTAAGATAAGATAAGACTTTATTCATCCTGAAGGAAATAGTTGTGTCAGAGTTACAAAGATACAATAAACACAGCAGCACAATAATAAAACTGTACACTAACAGTAAAGAGAGCAATTCAATAACTACAGGAAACACACGGTCACATCATTCATGTAAAAATGAACAGTATTTAGGAGTGCAAAAGAACGTAGTGGCAGATACGTAATTGCACGTTATCAATTTGATACTGCTTAAGTTTGCACAGTATCAGAATTCTCTTGTTTCCTTTTTTTGTATTATTGTTTTACACGTTGGAAATGAAATGAAATGAGGATGTGTGTGCAGGCGCATCGTGCGGGGACAGACCCTCGACAGCCTGAAGACCAACGAGCCGGAGGAGTGCTCCTCCAGGTTCGAGGAGTGGGGGATCGACAACGGATCCACCTGTGCTGTTCCCAGGTTTGCAGGAAACCCCCCGCAGGTGAGCTGCAAGGGCTCATGGGAAATGCTCAATTTTATTTGTAACCTACTCAGAGAATGCAGTGACTTTGTGTAAGTTGATAGCAGCTGAAAGACAAGATTGACTTAAGATTGTGTTCCTTCTATATTTTTATTTGTATTCTTGTCCTCATTGAAAATAACCTTTTACATACATCATTTGATTGGGTATGATTGAGTGTTACTTAGCAATGTTACATATAGTTAAAATACTCACATGTTTCCATCTGTCTCCAGACGTGGAAGTGGGTCCTGGGCCCGATGATCCTGTACGTGTGTGAGAGGATCGTTCGCTTCTACCGCTCCAACCAGAAGGTCGTCATCACCAAGGTGTGTGTTTGTGTGTGTTTGTGTGTGTGTGTGTGTGTGTGTGTGCTGCAATAAAAGAGATTTTTTTTACACAAAAGCCTGTAAAGCAACAGAGAAACAACTCTATAAAACTCTAAAAGTTGGCTTTAAGAATTGACAAATCCTAATGATACCAGAAGGTTGTCATCACCAAGGTGTGTGTGAGTGTTTGCTGCAATAAAAGACAAGTTGTTTACACAAATGCCTGAGCAATGCAAGATAATGTTTTGAGATGTGCAAGTATGAAATAGAAATAGTGCAAGAAGATGTGTGTGTGTGTGTGTGTGTGTGTGTGTGTGTGTGTGTGTGTGTTTGTGTGTGTGTGTGTGTGTGTGTGTGAAGTTTTTTACACAAAATGCCTGTAAAGCAACAGAGAAAAAACTCTATAAAACACTTGAGTTGCCTTTTAGAATTGACGAATCCTTAATCCTACCTGGGATACACCCCCAGGTGGTGATGCACCCCTCGAAGACCCTGGAGCTGCAGATGAAGAGGAAGGGCTTCCACATGGAGGTGGGGCAGTACGTGTTCATCCAGTGCCCCTCCGTCTCCAGGCTGGAGTGGCACCCCTTCACCCTGACCTCCGCCCCCGAGGAGGACTACTTCAGCGCCCACATCCGCATCGTGGGGGACTGGACGGAGGCTCTGTACGAGGCCTGCGCCGGGGACAAGACGCAGCCGCAGGACGCCTGGAAGCTGCCCAAGTATGACCAGCAGGGGGGGGGGGGCGTAGAGCGGGAGGAAAGTGCTGCGATTAGCTCTGATTGCAGCCTCTGAGGAGCTGCTCTTTACAGCCTGGGGTTCATTGTGAGGCTGGAAGTGCACAGAAAGTCTTAAATATCATATAAATTACAATCAGATTCTCAACAGGCTGCAAAAAGCCATGCGATATGGTCGAGTGCAACATCCAGTTGAGTTGAAACGTCTACAGTAGACTTTGATTGCAGGACTTTTAGCAGCATTTAAACACAGGTTACGTTATCTAAAAGGGTCTCGGGTCATTGTGAGGCTGGAAATGAAGCTCTTACACTTTGAGAATACTGGATATTGATATATATATTCTGTCCTGTTTCTCTGTGTTTCTCAGGCTGGTTTTGAAGCCTCTGAGTAGCTGCCCTTAACAGCCTGGGGTTCATTGTGAGGCTGGAAGTGCACAAAAAGTCTTAAAATATATAAAATACAATCAGATTCTCAACAGGCTGCAAAAGGCTGCTTTCTCACCCTAAATATGGTCGAGTGCAAAGTTGAAACGTCTACAGTTTGATTTCAGGACTTTTACCTGCATGTTTACACAGGGTGACCTTATCTAAAAGGGTCTCGGGTCACTGTGATGATGGAAATGAAGCTCGTACACTCTGAGAATGCTGGATATTGATATGTTTCTGTGTTTCCCAGGCTGGCGATAGACGGGCCGTTCGGCACGGCCAGCGAGGACGTGTTCGGGTACGAGGTGGTGATGCTGGTGGGAGCGGGCATCGGAGTGACTCCTTTCGCCTCCATCCTGAAGTCTGTGTGGTACAAACGCATCCAGAACAACCAGGACGTCTTCACCAAGAAGGTGGGAGGAGGACAAATACTTCCTTACTGTACTTAAGTACATCTTTCTGGTATCAGTACTTTACTCCACTACTTTTTACTTCTTACATTTTGAACACAAATACCTGTACTTTCTACTTCTTACATTTTGAACACAAATACCTGAACTTTCTACTTCTTACATTTTGAACACAAATACCTGCACTTTCTACTTCTTACATGTTGAACCCAAATACCTGTACTTTCTACTTCTTCCATTTTCCAAACAGGCTGGTTCCTTTAGTCTGAATGTGTGTTTGGTGGCGTGATCATTATTATTTAGAGTCATTGCGTGCCTATTGATTTGAACACGATCCGTGTATCCATCATTTCCTGGTCTTCTCTAAAGAAGAGGGACCAATGAAAACGTTGTCATGTTGCCGTTGTTCAGCATGGAAACATTCATTAGCTAACAATGACATTATTGTTCTATTAATATAAAGGGAGGTCAGGTACTCTTTAAAACAACTGCTAGTTATGGGTACTTTTTACTGAAGTACATTTCAAAGCTCTTTACTTTTACTTGAGTAAAGAAGTTTAGTCAGTACTTCTACTTTTACCAGAGTATTTTTAAACACGAGTATGTGTACTTCTACTCGAGTAAAGGATGTGTGTACTTTTGCCATCTCTGGAGGGCAGGGAAGAAGTTTCACGTTATAAAATCAGTGTTTTTCTGGTCGTCTGATAGAATGAATAACATCTTTCATCCGGTGGAAATTTAGAACAAGTTCTCAGAAGTGTTTGGTAAAAATGTGGCTTAAAACGGGATAAAAAACAACTTACGAAAGCTTCTGGTAAACATGTGTAAAGAGGAACCGTTGTGAGAAAGCGCTGTAGGAGTTTCACCGTTTCTTAGGAGAGGACTTCCGTCTGAGTTTCTCGTAAATGTGTTTCTCGAGAATGGTCCTCTTTGTTCTCTTACATTTTACAAGTATTCTTTCCAGGAATATAACGTCCCTCTGGCGCTGCAATTGTATTTCTTTCCCCTCTTCAATGGCCTTATTATGCCTTGTTATGAAACGCACCAATCACAGTCCAAGGTGTAGTCATAGACCTTTTAATGAATGACTTTAAACTCAATGTGTGGAAAGCATCTCATCTCTTTCTGTACTTTGGAAACAGTCCTATTTTTGTTTTTTAGGTTGTGCCAATCACGATCTCCTCCTAGAGCACCATTGTGTTTTTTTAAACCAATCATCTCTCAGAGGGGCGTGGCCAGCAGCAGCTCATTAGCATTTAAAGCTACAGACACAGTTTCAGCACTTTTGGAACAGCGCTGAAACAGAGGGGATTATGGGATGCTGCAATGATCGGTTTGGTGTTTCAGCCAATCAGAGACAGGTTCTGTATATATCTGTCTATGTTTCCACATTAAATGAGACCCCCTGCCCCTCCTCAGATCTACTTCTACTGGCTGTGTCCGGAGACCCAGGCCTTCGAGTGGTTTGCTGACCTGCTGCAGTCTCTGGAGGCTCAGATGACGGAGAAGGGCGTGACGGACTTCCTGAGTTACAACATCTACCTGACGCGCTGGAAGGAGACCGAGGTGACGTCTACATCCTTTACTCAAGTAGAAGTACACATACTCGTGTTTAAAAAGACTCTGGTAAAAGTAGAAGTACTGACTAAACTTCTTTACTCAAGTAAAAATAAAGAACTTTGAAATGTACTTAAGCAAAAAGTACCCAGAACTACCATCTGTTTTAAAGAGTACCTGACCTCCCTTTATATTAATAGAACAATAATGTCATTGTGCTATATAAATAAAGCTTTAATATTATTATTATTATTATTGTTGTTTTCTCCCGTCAGGCGGCTCACTTCCGCGTTCACCACGAGGCGGAGAACGATCCAATCACAGGCCTCAAACAGAAGACTCTCTACGGGAAACCCAACTGGGACAATGAGTTCGGCAACGTGGCAGCAAAGCACCCTGGGTAAGGCCCTTTGTCACCTTATCACACTGTACACACACACTGAACACACACTCTGAACACACACACTGTACACACACTCTGAACACACACTCTGAACACACACACTGAACACACACACTGAACACACACTCTGAACACACACACTGTACACACACTCTGAACACACACTCTGAACACACACACTCTGAACACACACACTCTGAACACACACTCTGAACACACACACTGAACACACACACTCTGAACACACACACTCTGAACAAACACACTCTGAACACACACTCTGAACACACACACTGAACACACACTCTGAACACACACACTCTGAACACACACTCTGAACACACACACTCTGGACACACACACTGAACACACACTCTGAACACACACACTGAACACACACTCTGAACACACACTCAGTACACACACTCTGAACACACATACTGAACACACACTCTGAACACACACACTGAACACACACTCTGAACACACACTCTGAACACACACTTTGAACACACACACTGTACACACACTCTGAACACACACTCTGAACACACACACTGAACACACACACTCTGAACACACACTGTACACACACTCTGAACACACACGCTGAACACACACTCTGAACACACACTCTGAACACACACACTGAACACACACACTGAACACACACTCTGAACACACACTCTGAACACACACACTGAACATACACTCTGTACACACACACTCTGAACACACATGCTGAACACACACTCTGAACACACACACTGAACACACACTCTGTACACACACACTCTGAACACACATGCTGAACACACACTCTGAACACACACACTGTACACACACATAGACAATAGGCCCCTGGGCACAGACACACAAAAGGGCCCAACGCCTCTCCTGTTGTTTTGCCTGTTTGAGGTCATCTCCTGTCTGTTTGTGGTCATCTCCTGTCTGTTTGTGGTCATCTCCTGTCTGTTTGTGGTCATCTCCTGTCTGTTTGTGGTCATCTCCTGTCTCTTTGTGGTCATCTCCTGTCTCTTTGTGGTCATCTCCTGTCTCTTTGTGGTCATCTCCTGTCTGTTTGTGGTCATCTCCTGTCTCTTTGTGGTCATCTCCTGTCTGTTTGTGGTCATCTCCTGTCTCTTTGTGGTCATCTCCTGTCTCTTTGTGGTCATCTCCTGTCTGTTTGTGGTCATCTCCTGTCTGTTTGTGGTCATCTCCTGTCTCTTTGTGGTCATCTCCTGTCTCTTTGTGGTCATCTCCTGTCTCTTTGTGGTCATCTCCTGTCTCTTTGTGGTCATCTCCTGTCTCTTTGTGGTTGTTTTACGTCTCTTCGTAGTTGTTTTGACTCTCTTTGTGGTTATGTTTTGACCTATCGTAGACCTTCTGCACGTTTTCTGTCTCTTATTGTTGTTTTGGGTTTTTTTCGTAGCTCATTTTCTATCGTTTTATGTCTCCGTGTAGTTCTTCTGTGTCTCTGTAATCGTCCTGCTCATTTTGTCTCTGTTATACTTATATGTCTCTGTGGTTGTATTGAGCTTCAATCTCAGGATCCATGTATTTGTGATCCTCTCCAGAATGGAAGTAGTCATCACATACAGAGCATCAACTAGTTCCTGAACAGTGTCCTTCACATGCTGATATCCAAGAGAGGGAGTTACACAGTCACAAGATGGAGGAATAGAAAGCAGTATTCAATGTTTAGTTCAGATTAGCTCCACGTCAGAAATGATCATGCTTGTCATATGTCTATCTCCATAGAGGCTGAATCATCATGTTAATCACATAGCTATCATATGCCTAAAACAGTGAGTCACGGTGCTCTTAATCACACATCCTTCCACACACACTTGGTCTTGAAAGAGCACATTCATTACTTTCCCAACAGCGGTTAATTTGCTTCTTTTTATAAAGTTCTATTTGAATCTCTGAGCAAATTGAGTCATGACTTCTCTCCCACCATGACTGCTGGATTAAGCTGAATGACTCTGTGTGTCCTCAGGACTAAAGTGGGGGTGTTTCTGTGCGGCCCCCCCCAGCTGGGGAAGTCTCTGGAGAAACAGAGTCTGTCTCACACCGAGGGCGACGTCAAGTTCATCTTCAACAAGGAGAACTTCTAACTTCCCGCCACAGTTAAAGTAACTTCTCCTCGTTCATGTGAGGAGTCAAAGTGTCGCCACAGACGTTTGGCAAAGACGCCGCTGTTGCTCAAACCGTGGAGGAAATACCCCGCGGCGTTTTCCACATTACATTCTTCTCCTTTTACTACTTCAACTTTTCAAACCACTGCTAGTTTCAAAACCTGCCTTCTCTTTTCCATTTGGTTTCCTGTTTGCTGCGAGGAGGAGCAGGTCTATCGTTTCTGAAAGAGCTTGAAAGTCCTGAAGTTTGAGAGGAAAGGAAATGCTAAATCGCCCTCGAGCAAGGCATTAAAGCAGCTTCAGTGTGAGGCTGTGCATACAAACAACCAGGAAGTGAAGCAGCATCATGTACCGGTTGTTACATCTTCCTGCTTTTGTGTTGCTTTTCTTTATTTAAACAAGTTTCAACTCAACTGTATTTACTGAACAGAGACTCTTCATTATGGATAACTAGCCTCCTTCTGTTAACACTGTGATCGTGTCTGAATAATAACTAAGAGACTGAAGTTTTAACTAAATGAAATGGCTGTAATTTATTTTATGCATCAAATATATTCTGATTATTTTAGGTCAGACCTGCAAATACTAAAAACACGTACCTAGTTTATTTCACAGGTGAACACGTCTTGTGTAAAAGTGTCCAGTCTGTTTTACATCATAGCACACTGAATGTATTCGTTCTTTTATCAGACAGAACATTTGAAGGTGTCGCCTTGGACTCTGTGCACCCCGGGGTTTGGGGAATTTCCTTTTTTGGTAATAAACCTGAACTCTCGGAGCGGTTTGGTTTGGTTGCGTTAAATGATTTTGTAACTTGTGTAAACTGAAGTGGGAACCGTCGTCTCTGACAGAGGGCTTTCTCTCACTTCACTACACATTGGAGATACATGCAGAATACACAAGTACCTTAATATAGTACTGAAGTAGAGTACCTGAGTATTTACAAACTAAATAACACAAGTGAATCTGAAAAAAGGCACAAAACTGAGGAAACACCATGGATAAATAAATAAGCAGTTTCTCTTGAAGTGTGTGTGACTTTATTCATTTCAGATAAATTACTGAACACTGCAATGCGCTCATAAATGTCTTCATGTTTATTTTCCTGCAGCAGAACCCGAGTACAAAATCTCTCTCTCTTGTTGACATGATACTAAACATCAGAAAACACAGAAGAAGAAGAAGAATGCTAACAGCTGCTGCTAACTCCTAAAGCGCCGCAGTGACATGAGAGGATAAATATGATGAGTGCATGCATCTGGAGGACACAGTTGGGTTTCTGCAGATGTTCCTTTAGAGGTGGAGCTGCAGATGGACACATGGCACGTTATCGCCCCCTGCTGTTCACAGGAACACACTGCACTCTCTGGTGGTGCTTGTTTATATGTGTGTGTGAGTAATGTGTGTGTGTGTGTCCTATGCGATAGCCACAGCAAACACACTGACCACGCAGTACATGGTGCGGTTCTCCCATCTCACCGTGCTGCTTCCTGCAGAGACAAACAAGGACATGAAGGAAAACAGACTGTTAGAGCCAGCGTTTTGTTTTTAGAAGAAAGGCCACCTAATCTGTAGTCAACCAGAGTATAAAAGACTACAATTCCCACGGCAGTGATGGCCAACCTGTCAGAGAGACGCCGTCGAGGAACCGTTTTTAACCCTTCAATTACCCTTTAAGTTATCAAGTTATATAAGCCTCGACACAGACCGTAGAAATACATTTATATAGATAAACAAATGACGTCCATGAGGCTACAGATCTCAAAGTGAGGGGCTTCAGAGGGGCTTTAGAGGGGAAACTCTGCCTACCGCAGTGTTCATCTTTATAATAAAAACTATGACGAAATGTATATTTTGTTTTCGTTGACGAGACGAGACGGGACTAAGGTGTTAATGGTCGACTATCGGACATTCAAAATGCAGGATATTTTCCCCCAGTTGTCCGTCTTGTCTGTCAAAATGCATCCCTGTCATTGGTTGAATTAGTTGGGATTCTGGGAATCTGCACACGTCACTCTATTACACAAGTAAAGTGTCAAGAGAGTGAAATGTTGCTCTACGAATTTCAACACTACTGTCACCTTGATTCCAATTTCAGATACTTGTATTTAACTGAATTAGTTTAAAGAGAGGAAACATTTGGACTAAAATGTAATGATTTTTCATCGACTAAAACTAGACTAAAACTATGAAGGATAAAAAGGACTAAAACTAATAACCATTTTCTTCTAAAGACTAAGACTAAATCTAAGATAGCTGTCAAAATTAACACTGGCCTACCGTCCATGGTGGTGTCCCAGTAGCAGGAGTTGGCTGTGTGGAGCCCGGCGCCTGTTTTCTGCATCACTGCACACGTCACTGAGAGGAGACACAAAGACAGAAAAGAATAATCCATCTTCTGTCGGACAAGAGGAGAGAAATCATCCCACATCGAGGAGTTTATTCCACTAACGCTGTCTATGTTAAGATAAGATGGACCTTTATTCATATCGTCGGGAAATTCAGGCGTTAAACGGCAACAGGGTGAGAATGAAAAACAGCACAGATTCACACAGATAAAGGTTAATACAATTAAAGATCAAATCTAAATGATATACAGTTAAGTCACTTTTAAAATAAGAAATGAATTAAATGAACATATATACATATTTGGGTCATATATATATATATACATATTAAATATATATATCTACATGTTTGACCCTGCAGTGTACGATACGATAATACTTTAATAGTCAGATCAAGTCTGAAATGCTCCTTGCATCACAGCAGCTCCATGTGTAACATCAACAGACAAACATCAAGACACATGAGAAACAAACATGGAACAGAACAGCAGGATCAGTGAGAGATGCTCAAAGAGCCTTCAGCGTGCATCTGATCTGTAGCTCTGTGTTCACTGAGAGGATGGACTGGAGCACAGAGGATGCTTCAGGCTGACTTTAGTGAACCGCGGGACCCTGTATCTCCCATTAGATAATTGTCTAAGTGTCATGGTGATATCTACATGTTTGACCGTGCAGTGTGAACACAGACATGCTAAACGTACCGATGTACTTGTAGGGTTTCCCCTGTTTCACCAGCTGTGTGAGGCAGCGCTCCACGATGCCCGCCGTCCATTTGTTCACCAAACTCTGGCTGTAGTCGTCATTTCCCACCACCCCCTCGATACACTGACACACACACACACACACACACACACACACACACACACACACACACACACACACACACACACACACACACACACACACACACACACACACACACACACACACACACACACACACACACACACACACACACACACACACACACACACACACACACACACACACACCAGTCATGAGGAAGTCACCGGGTGCAGTTTCAGCCCGAGGAAACAATACAGCGTAGGAGCCTATTTATCACATACAGTTTAAACAAAAGAATAGTTGATGTTAGAAGGGTAATCGTTACCTCTTTCACGATGTTATCCGCCTCTTCAGAGTGGAAAGAGCTCTGAAAACGACAAACAATGCAGGTTATCATTTCATATCAGATGGTTTTTAAGCATTCTCATTAAAAACCACTGAAAAATAACATTCAATCACCACTGTAGCCTGATTTATAGTATGTCATTATGATCTAAGGACAACATATATATGGGTATAAAGCATTTTTCTAATTGTATTAATGAAACTGTATTTCCCTGATTATACAAACATACTGTTTCTGAAGTAACACTTTCACTGCATGACTTTTAGTTGAACAAAGCAGTGTAATTATATATATTAATGAAGTTAAGGGATCACTGACAAACATATTACAACAGCTAGCTATCATTTAAAACAGAATTAGTACAGCTAGGTACAATCTCACTTTCAGCACCCTGCTACCTACCATTATGACCACGTCTTAGCTCATTCTGGATATTCTACACAGTGTTTTTAAATGATTTTAAACCGAAATACTTCAAAAATCATCTTTAGGAGTGGCTAGCTAAGGCAGCTAGCTCGCTCCAAGCTAGCTAATATACACAGAAATGTATAAAAATACGCAGATTATTGCCATAAAACGGGACAAACCTCGCTGCCGCTGTGGTATTCCTCCATTGTTGTCATGTAGAGCGGGTTAAATGGTGGCAGAGTAGTTTATTTTTGTCAGAAAAAGACGAATAAATGAGATTGAAGTGAATCACAGCTTCCTGCGGGCTGTCAACAAAGACCGGAATAAAAAGCCACGAAGAAGAACTAGCAGAGAGCGACGCCTGGTGGTGGAAACACGGAACTGCTTTTAAACGTTAATTCACTACTCGAGGTTATTCGATTTAAACTTACCCAAACATGTAGAAAGACATATTAAAACATAACCTATGTAATGTTTTCTTTGATAGGAATTGATAAATATAGGTTTTAGACGAACATGTGACCGTCAGCAACTGCTTCTTCTTCTTCTACGTTTATTTAATGGTCTTTTGTTGACATTCTGGTACTCAATAAAGTAGAAGTACTCAGATCTTGTACTTGAGTAAAAGTAGAAGTACTCAGATCTTGTACTTGAGTAAAAGTAGAAGTACTCAGATCTTGTACTTGAGTAAAAGTAGAAGTACCAGAGTGTAGGAATACTCTGTTACAGTAAAAGTTCTGCATTCAAAATGTTCCTCAAGTAAAAGTATAAAAGTATTCTCATCAAAATATAGTTAAAGTAGCGACAGTAAAAGTAGTCATTATGCAGATTGGTCCATTTCAGAATAATATATATGATATGTTTTATAATGATTGATCATTAAAGTGTTCTCAAAGCTGGTAAAGGTGCAGCTAGTTTGAATGACTTTGTATACTGCAGGGTAGCTTGTGGATTTACTCCAGGTGGAACTAAAGTCTGATTTAACACTTGGTTATATTTCACATCATTCATCCACATCTGTGAAGTAACTAAAGGTGTTACATACATGTAGTGGAGGAAAAGTACACCATGTACCTCTGAAGTGTAAAGGAGTAAAAGTATGAAGTATAGCATAAAATACTCAAGTAAAGTACCTCGACATTGTATTTAAGAACAGTACTTGAGTAAATGTACTTAGTTACTTTACAACTCTGCTATTAGTAAACAAATAGGCTTTTTATGTTCAGCTCCGTATCAAAAGGTTTTATTGATATCACAAAAATCCAACAGGTAAAAAAAACAGTTGAAATGAGATGATCATATCAGGATATAAAACCGATGCATCTCTCTTTCAAACAGATCACATCAAAAAGTGCAAATGTGCTCATGGACCACGTCACAATAAATACGATTATATACATCTTTAAAAACATCACACACACACACACTGGAGGCTCAGGTAGGAAGTATGTGCCACACGATAGTTGAACAACGCCCAGCTGTAGGTCACTTGTGAAGAGATAGTGGTTGATTAAAATATCTAATATAAAGCTTTCTTCGTAAATAAGATCCTTAAAGGAGTAATCCACGTAACATAATGTAATAAAGTCACACACGCATCATCTGCAGGAGGCTTTTCTGCAGGTTTGTACGTGTGTTTCGTGCTTTTTCAGTGGAGGTTCCCTTTAGACACCGTGCAGTTTTACCGCCCTCTGATCCTGAAGCTGGAATAAAGTGGTATCTTGCGTCCTCACATTTAGTCTCTGTTGTGCTTTCAGATTGGGACGACGACTATAATCTCAGAGGATGTCCATCGCTTGTTCTAGTAGTATTGAGTAGTGCAAAAAAACGTAGTGGCAGATACGTAATTGCACGTTAATAATATTGCACATGTTATATAGCTGTGTTGTTTTTTTTACCATCATTGCTGCTGTATAACATGTGCAATAATGTTCTATAATAACGTGGAATTACGTATCTGCCACTACGGTTTTCTGCACTACTCAATACTGTTAATATTTACATTCATTGTGTGACCGTCTTTGTTTCCTGTAGTTATTTAATTGATCTTTTTACTGCACAGTGTTATTATTATGCTGCTGTGTTTATTGTATCTTTGTAACTCTGGCACAACTATTTCCTTCGGGTTAAATAAAGTCCTATCTTATCTTATCTCTTAAAACAATGTCATTATAGTTAAATGTGCATTTTATTTAACCGTCCTGTCGTAGAAATCTGATGAGGATGGATGAGTACTTGCTTGTCATCAACATCCATCTGTTTGCACCTGACACATTATTGATCTAATATATCATATTCAAATGACTTGTATATAGACTCTTCTTGCACTATTTCTCTCTTGTCTTTGTGCAACGTGTAGTAGTTCTTCTAAATAGTGCGTTGCTTATGGTTGTCGCTCTCTTTTGTCATGAGTTTACTTTGCGAACTGGCCGGTGAGCCCTCGTCTTTACTTTTGATTCATTAAAACATCATCTTCACAAATCAGTTCCCTCTCTCTCGGTTATTTGTATATTTTGTTACTTCCCTTTGTACCCCTAGTTTAGGAGGGAACTATTTACTTGCACTATTTCATCTGTTTTATTGTGTTGCTCTGTTGGAGGAGGAGCCTAAGATCTTTATTGACATAACTACACTGTAGCTCTGTACAAATGACAATAAAAGCCTTGAACTTGAATCTTGAATCTTGTTAGGGGTGAGTTTGGGGACCCCTGAGAGCTGTTTCTCGGTGTCACAGCAGGGTGCAGGCTCCAGAGCGAGGACTTCTGGAGGGAACAGACTTCTGACTTCTCGTTACTTCCTCTGGTTCTTCAGGAGCTCCAGAGGGAGGCTCTCCTTTGACCCCGGCCTCCCCGCTGACGGGGCTCTCTGCTGGGGTCGGGTCTCTGTCGATGCTCTGCTTCGATCTGGAGAAGGAGAGCCGTCTGAAGAGAGAGAGCTGAGAGGAGGAGGACATTAGTCTGTCATTTAATCTGCTAAATACTTTATCCATTAGCATCTCAGAAAATAGCGAATCCATTCCAGTTTCTAAAGTCCAAGGTGACGGTTTTAAATTGTTAAATTTCACTAAACGAAGCACCTAATATGTCTAAAAACAACCTGCTGTTCTTTAGTTAATAGGATCTCATACTGTACCTTTTTGCTGGTTGCTGATTGGCTGTTGGAGTTGCTTTCTGTCGTCCCATTGGCCGGTTTTTCTTCACTTGTGCTGTCGGGCTTCTCTGTGATTTCAGCTGTTGTGGAAATCAGACAGTTATTAAGTCTATTCGTTATTTCTTTTATAAATATGTATACATTTTCAGTTATATAATCCATGACTTTGTGTATTCTGGATTCACACTTCATTTTAAACTATATATATATATATATATATATGAGTTATTGAAAATATATGTTTTTTATAATGTCTTTAGTGAGGAACAAGGGGTTAAGTGTTATATATATGTAATGTGTTCTCTAGCAGCGCTCACCTGTCTGCTCAGGTGTGGATTCTTCCGGCAGCTCTTCAGGCTTCTGGAAAGATCCGATCACGTCAACACGATAATAATAAAGAAATATTGGACATTTAAAGTGTCTCTGCAGACTTACATTACTCTGAGTGTCCTCTGTCCGCCCCTCTGTGGACTCAAAACTCGACGACGCTCCCTCGGTCTCGGCGGATGTATCTTCATCCTCTTCATCCACTTCCTCTTCCTCCTCTACTTCCTCTTCACCTTTGCTCCACGTCTGAGCAAATCCTTTTATCAAATCCTGACAGAAAGAGTGAATTAGAGATATTAAATGATCAGTATAATCAAACAACACATAGTTAAAGAATAGGGAGAGACACTACAGGCTAAATATATATTTTTAAAAGCAGTTTTGGAAACTTTTAGGTGTTTTTCTTCCAGAAATGTCTTAAAAAATCCACATTTAGGAGATCATTTGACTAGCTTTGGGTCTTTAGATGTCTCCTTAACTCACCAGGAGTGAGCATTAAGCCTCATTGGCTAAGGTACATTTTGTATTTACCTGTAGTGTCTTCCCAATACTTCAGTTGAACTATAACTAATCAATTACTGTAGGGAAGGTTAATTAAAATAAGGGGAAGAAGGAACAGGATGCAGGGAAGGAAACACAAAGAACGACTGAGGGATTAAAACACCAAGATGTGACGGGGAGAAAAAAAAAAGCCCACCTGAAACACTCAACACAACTGGATGGAAAATAGAAAAGCAACAGACATGATGATGGTACATTTCCATTTCCTTTGATTGGATTTAGTGATATATCAGGTGTTCAAAATAACACAAAAAGAGAATTGAAATAAAACAGTTATTTATTACAAACTGAAATTAGTAAAAACAGACAAGAGACGTTCCACATATATAGAATAATAAAGAGTATAAAATAAATACAGCAATGATGAAATGACATAGGAAGAGGGTCCGAGCCACATTTAAATTATTACAGCATAAAATGTCCTGAGCACGGTGGAGTTGCCACAGAAAGAAGTAAACAAAGCATTTAGAAAAACAAACATGAGATGAGTGTTAGTGAAAGCAGATAGTGGATAAGAGAGAGAGCTTTAAGGCACCGAGAGACAGGTTTCTATTCCAACCTCAGGCTAAGGTCCCGTCCACACGGAGACGAAACGGGTCGTATCCGCTAACGTTCTCTATCGTATAGACTAGAGTCTATAGGCGGTTCGTCCACACTGAGACGAAACGGGTCGTATCCGCTAACGTTCTCTATCGTATAGACTAGAGTCTATAGGCGGTCCACACTGAGACGAAACGGGTCGTATCCGCTAACGTTCTCTATCGTATAGACTAGAGTCTATAGACGGTTCGTCCACACGGAGACGAAACGGGTCGTATCCGCTAATTCTCTATCGTATAGACTAGAGTCTATAGGCGGTTCGTCCACACTGAGACGAAACGGGTCGTATCCGCTAACGTTCTCTATCGTATAGACTAGAGTCTATAGACGGTTCGTCCACACGGAGACGAAATGGGTCGTATCCGCTAACGTTCTCTATCGTATAGACTAGAGTCTATAGGCGGTTCGTCCACACTGAGACGAAACGGGTCGTATCCGCTAACGTTCTCTATCGTATAGACTAGAGTCTATAGGCGGTTCGTCCACACTGAGACGAAACGGGTCGTATCCGCTAACGTTCTCTATCGTATAGGCGGTTCGTCCACACGGAGACAAAACGGGTCGTATCCGCTAACGTTCTCTATCGTATAGGCGGTTCGTCCACACGGAGACAAAACGGGTCGTATCCGCTAACGTTCTCTATCGTATAGACTAGAGTCTATAGACGGTTCGTCCACACGGAGACGAAACGGGTCGTATCCGCTAACGTTCTCTATCGTATAGGCGGTTCGTCCACACGAGGCCGACACGGAAACGCGGATTCGGAGCCCGGATCCGATACACTTTGATAACGGCTCCCAAAGTGGGTAGGTCTGCGGACGAATCGCTTGCGGTTCCGTGTGTACGCCCTATACCAGGGGTCGGCAACCTTTTTGATATGAAGTGCGGGGAAGCAGTGTGTGGACCTGTCAGCGCAACTTACATGATGCCGAATTTAACAAACAAATTTAAATAATTGGTTTAAACGGCATAATAATAAGGAGGATCGTCCGTTCTGTGATTCTCCAGAACACACAGATGGCCAGTCCGCCCCTGGGTAGCATGTTATTTCGATGAAAGATGAGCAGATCGCCACTGGGCTTTCAACTAAAGACACAGCCACGCAAAAACTGCAGCATTTGTACAGCTCCTTATGGGTACTGCAATTTTTGAAGTGCTTTCCTCCGTGGTGCAGTGCTGATCGTTTCACCACGGAGCAGCAGCAAGTTGACTGGAGTTAAAGAGAGCGGGGCTGCGTTGCGTGCATGGCTTCCTTCTGCAGGTAACGGGGAGACGCGCTCTGGCGGTGGTCTCTTTCAGGATCCGAAAATACAATTTAAATATTTTGCACACTTATTCCATTTATTCCTAGTGTGCCACTGGTTACAGTGCCGCGTGCCAGGGGTTGCCGACCCCTGCCCTATACGATCATTTCCTGATAACGATGACGCCATAGCCCCGCCTCTCCCCACCTCTGCTGCTCACCCCCCGCGTCATTGCTGATGTGTTTTCACCAACAACACAACAACAACAACACAACAACAATGGCGGATCACAGGGTTGCGTTCGTGCTCCAGACGCTACTGACCATGATACAGATGTTAGTGCAAAATCTACAGCTCCTCTCCCACAACCATCAGCAACAAGTGGACCTGGAGAACTACATGAACTCCATGTTGCTAAATCCACCAAGGAGAATAACCAGAAGGGCAACCAGGCAACCATGGCAACCATGCTCGGGGGTCTTCTTCGCTGCTTTTGGTGCATTTTGTGGCGGAAGTATAGCGCCACTTACAGGCCCGGCATATGTACTACAGCGTCTCCAGCGGGTCGAGCGGTCTCGTGTGGACAGAAGACTTTTTTGCAAACGACTACGGTTCGTTTTCGTTTTCGTCTCGTCTCCGTGTGGACGGGGCCTAATACAACTTTATGATTGGATTTAAAACATTTGAAATGCAGCTTAATATTTGTTTAAGTTTGTGGTTTGGTGAATCCAACAGTGATGGTGCAGCGCTCGATTGCTCCTCTTTATTAACATGTTTTTTATTGCTTTAAAAGCGGCTTTAATGTTGAAAAAGCTATTTATTTTTCTCATACTGCCTGTTATGCAGCACACTCTGTTCTGATTGGTCGACCTGCTTAGAGATGTCCCGCCCCCTTAGCCTATCACGCACAATGTGTTGGAGCGCTAGCCAATAGGAGTGTTCCATCTACAGTGATTGATGGCTGGATGAAGATCAGAGTCTTCCTCAGTGTCACTTCAGGTTGAGGTACTGCGGCAGCACGTCGTCCCAGAACTCCTCTTCCTCGCCTGCCGCCTGACCTTTGACCCCCGACCTCTGTCTGCTCCTGGGTTTACCTCTCTGGACTTCAGCTGACTTTGTCTTTTTGACAACCTCTTCCTCCTCCTCTTCCTCCTCTTCCTTCTCATCTTTTTCTCCCTCCTCTTCCTCTCCTCCCTCTGTCTCACTTTCTTCATCACTTCCTTCTCCCTCCTCTTCCTCCTCCTCTTCCTTCTCATCTTTTTCTCCCTCCTCCTCCTCCTCTCCTCCCTCTGTCTCACTTTCTTCATCACTTCCTTCTCCCTCCTCTTCCTCTCCTCCCTCTGTCTCACTTTCTTCATCACTTCCTTCTCCCTCCTCTTCCTTTCCTCCCTCTTTCTCACTTCCTTCATCACTTCCTTCTCCCTCCTCCTCCTCCTCTTCCTCTCCTCCCTCTGTCTCATTTTCTTCATCACTTCCTTCTCCCTCCTCCCTCCCCTCTGTCTCACTTTCTTCATCACTTCCTTCTCCCTCCTCTTCCTCTCCTCCCTCTGTCTCACTTTCTTCATCACTTCCTTCTCTCTCCTCCTCTTCCTCTCCTCCCTCTGTATCACTTCCTTCTCCCTCCTCCTCTGAAGACTTCAAGGTCTCACTTTCTCCCTCCTCTTCGTCACTCTCACTCTCACTATCCAAATCCCCCTCCTCTTCCTCCTCACTTTCAGACTCTCTTCCTGCGCTCTCTATTTCATTACTCGACCCTTCCTCTTCCTCCTCTTCATCACTTCCTCTGCTCTCTTTTGATTCAGTCTCATCTTCACTTTCACTTCCTGCCGTGCCACTCGCTTCCTCCTCCTCTTCCTCAGCACTGCTCTTATCTTCCTCTTCATCATCCTCTGTTTGAAGAGTGTTGCTGTCTTCTTCTTCTTGATCCACACTGTGACTGACTTCCTCTTCCTCCTCCTCCTCCTCTCTTCCTCAGCACTGCTCTTATCTTCGTCTTCATCATCCTCTGTTTGAAGAGTGTTGCCGTCTTCTTCTTCGACTTGATCCACGCTGTGACTGACTTCCTCTTCCTCCTCTTCCTCATCCTTACTCACCTCCTCTCCTTCATCAGTCTCCTCCTCTGGTTGAAGAGTGTTGCTGTCCTCTTCATCATCTTCATCATCTTCTGTCACCTTCTCCACACTGTGACTGACTTCCTCTCCTTCATCTTCATCATCTTCTTCATCTTCTTCATCTTCTGTCGCCTTGTCCACGCTGTGACTGAGTTCTTCCTCCTCCTTCTCGCTGACTTCTGCACTTCTACTCTCCTCCTCTTCCTCTTCCTCCTCCTGTTTCCCCGTGTCAGACTCCTCCCCCTCTTCCTCTCTCTCCTCCTCTTCCTCCTCCTGTTTCCCCGTGTCAGACTCCTCCCCCTCTTCCTCTTTCTCCTCCTCTCCCTCTCCCTCTTCCTCTCTCTCCTCCCCCTCTTCCTCTCTCTCCTCCTGACTTGTTTCCTTGCTTCCTTCAGGACTCTGAGGGATGATGTTGATGCTCACGGCTGGTTTGTTGCTATGATCTTCAGCGTGAGACTCAGCCTGTGTCCTCTCCTCTCTCAGCACGCCGCTGACGCTCTCTGATAAAGATGCCGATAGTGAATTCAAACTTCTGGACGCCACCTGGTGCATTATCAGCGCCCCCGCTGCGATGGAGGCGGCTCCAGCGATGAGGCCCAGCTTTGACGCCTTTTTCGGAGTTCCTCCCCAATTTCCGCCTTTATCTTCACGTCCTTTTGTTTTTCTCGTTCTTAGATTTCTTTGATAAGTCTTTACCCTCTTTAGATTTGGACCTGACCTCCGATAGACTCTCCTCCTCATTGAGATTAAACACCTGTGTGTGTGGAGAGCTAACACTTTGCACCGCGATGGGTTTGCTTTGGACAGCTTTAATCTTCCTGATGTCAGGGCTCTTCCTGGCGACCTCCATCAAAGTGTTTTTCCCCGGAGTCGATCGGAGTCGCTGTTTGGACGCCGCCTTCCTAATGTCCGCGATGTTCTTGTTTTTACCGGGTCTCTGCAGCTCCTCCATGGCCAGGACCAGGTTCTCCTTGTTCTGACTGAGAGTAGTCCCCGGGTTCCTCAGCAGCTCCGTGGGTAACGCCCGGCGAGGAGAAACCCTTTGCTCTCACGAGAAGAGAAACGACTCATCTTAATCTGATCTTTAGAGCTCTTACCCTTCCGCTATCCGTCAGAAAGCAGGGTGGAGAAAGAGGCATGCGTTAGAGAGGAAGAGAGACATGCAGGAAAAAAGAGAGACAGAGGAAAGCCAGAGAGGAGAAGTACACACATCCTTTACTCGAGTAGAAGTACACACATGCTTTACTCAAGTAGAAGTACAGATACTCGTGTTTAAAAATACTCTGATGAAAGTAGAAGTACTGACTAAACTTCTTTACTCAAGTAGAAGTAAAGAACTTTGAAATGTCCTTCAGTAAAAAGTACCCATAACTAGCAGCTGTTTTAAAGAGTACCTGACCTCCCTTTATATTAATAGAACAATAATCATTGTTAGCTAATGAATGTTTCCATGCTGAACAACGGCAACATGACAACGTTTTCATTGGTCCCTCTTCTTTAGAGAAGACCAGGAAATGATGGATACACGGATCGTGTTCAAATCAATAGGCACGCAATACTCTAAATAATAATGATCACGCCACCAAACACACATTCAAACTAAAGGAACCAGCCTGTTTGGAAAATGTGAGAAGTAGAAAGTACAGGTATTTGTGTTCAAAATGTAAGAAGTAGAAAGTACAGGTATTTGGGTTCAAAATGTAATAAGTAGAAAGTACAGGTATTTGTGTTCAACATGTAGAAGTAAAAGTACAGGTATTGTGTTCAATGTGAAGTAAAAGTACAGGTATATGTGTTCAAAATGTAAGAAGTAAAAAGTACAGGTATATGTGTTCAAAATGTAAGAAGTAAAAGTAAAAAGTCTTCAGAAAAATAAGTAGTGGAGTAAAGTACTGATACCAGAAAAATGAAAGCTGCTCCATAAAACATTATTCTGTAAAAACACCTCAGATATCCACCAGATGAAGGAGAACCTGTCAGTGTTTGAGCCAATGAGAGGAGAGAGATTGAAAAGATTTACCTTCTGAACCGGAGACAGAGTGAGGGATTTATCACCGCCGTCCATCTTCATCACGTGAGTCTGTCAGGAGGGAAAAGGAGGAACATTAGCATCCTCAGATCCTCAGGGTGCGTTCACTGACACTCTTTCTTGTTAAAATAATTCATTTGATTCATTAAAAACATTTCTAATAAAATCTATTTAATGAAATTTGCTGAGATGTTAAAAGAGCTTGGGTTTAGAGATGGATTTCATGTTTAAAATGAATATTTCTGTGCTTAGTCTGTCCAGTTTAATTAGGAGAATACAAGTAGTTCAAGTCCCTTTCAAGTGGAGAAGACTTGACACATGATGGTGCGTTCACTGACACTCACCATGTTCAGGAAATCTGAGGTTTCCCCGAGGCCTTTAACGCTGTCGGTGTCCATCAGATTCTCCACCACCTCGTCTGTGAGAGGAAACAGAACGGCAGGTTGGAACTGTTTCCTCTCTTTTACAAGAAACAAGCAATCCCAGGAAAACAAGTCGATCTTTTTAATTCTAAATCCGAGCAACAATGCTTGGCCTTCGGGGAGGGAAGGAGGAAAGCAGGGAAGGAGGGAAGGAGGAAAGCAGGAAAGGAGGGAAGGAGGAAAGGAGGAAAGGAGGAAAGGATGAAAGGAGGAAAGGAGGGAAGGAGGAAAGCAGGGAAGGAGGGAAGGAGGAAAGCAGGAAAGGAGGGAAGGAGGAAAGGAGGGAAGGAGGGAAGGAGGGAAGGAGGAAAGGAGGGAAGGAGGGAAGGAGGAAAGCAGGGAAGGAGGAAAGGATGGAAGGAGGGAAGGAGGGAAGGAGGGAAGGAGGGAAGGAGGGAAGGAGGAAAGGAGGAAAGGAGGTGGAGGTGGAGGTAGGTACCCTGCTGCATTGACCCTGCGCTCCTGTGTTGGTGCGAGCCGTTCAGCACCTGTCTGTTGCTGGCTGTGTGGTTGCAGACGGGAGGCGGAGGCTGCAGGAAGCCAGGCGTGAACATGGAGCCGAACTGCTCCGGAGATCGCTCCTGGGGGGGGGGGGGAGATATCACAGAATAGCAATGTTGTTAATGTATAATAAAATGTATTAGCATCTAAATATCCTAAATAGTAGATTGCAAGATGACAAACAGATGAATGTTTGTCGGGGCACAGAGCTCAGGTGTTTACAGTCTTATTGCCTCTGTCTTTACCAGGTGAGGAACAGAATATGAAGTTAAATAATGTACATTAAGACACACATTCTATTGACATGTAGACTTTTACTGTAGCACTACTTTTTATTTTGTATTTCTGTATTTTAGCAGAAGAATTTCATTGCCATTTCTACACTGTAGCTTTGAGCTTATGACGATAAAACCTTTGAGTCTTGAAAATGAAATACGGTTTGAATAAGTTTAAGTCAGTACCAGTGTGTGTGAGTACCCACCCTCTCCCTCCTGCGGACCCGAGCAGAGAGGCTCCTCTGGAGAGTGGAGGAGTCCATGGAGTCCCCCAGCAGCTCCACGTACGGCTTCAACAGGAAGTCCTCCGTCACGTCCTCCTCCTCCAGAGTCACGGTGCTGCTCGGGTCCCTCGGACGGGCCAAAACCACCATGTGACACCCGCCGCACGTCACCTGGTAACGACAGGGTGCACAGTTGGATAAGTCAATTAACTTCGTCTAAATGTACCTTTGAAACTTATTTAAGGTCTCCTATTATATAATTTGTAGGCATATAATAGTTCTCAGATATATAGCTTTAAAAAATATCATGTTCCAAACCACATCAAGGATTCTCTCTGAAACAGTATGGAGCTCAAACTCTTTCTCTCTCTCAGGTTTACCACAAGGTGAGTTCCTTTTTATTTCCTGCTTCTTCACACATACTCTCTCCAGTACAGGTTAGCTCTGAGTGTTAGCCATGCTAATGTAAACACAGACCATATAGAGAACCGCAGTGACGCGTCCTAAAACCCGGAAGTAAGTTAGCATTTTTACCACTTCCGGTTCCTTCGTCAAAAAGCAATGCAATTTCTCCATAGGGTTTTGGAAAATAGCTCCAAATAAGGTCTGTGTTTGACACAAAATTAAGAGATAGATCACGTTTTGTTCTACCACATTAAATCCATCAGCAGTGACCCCGCTGGTGATTTCTGAAGAGTTTACGTGTCGGAAAAACGATGGTTGTTAACAAGTGGCATTAGTGGACTACAGAAATGGTCGAGGCCGTTGTACGTCATTACGCCGATTACGTAAACACTCCCGCTAAATTTCTTTCCCCCTGTGTTCTGCTTGAAAGAGAGTATATGCCTATCTTAAGTATCTGTAGTATCTTTAGTATCTTTAGTATCTATATCTTTATCTGACCATCATCATTTATAGTCGTTAATAGTCGTTTTTGTTTGGCGATCTTAAGTTGGCGTGACGTTGAGTAGTGCGACCCTGCCGTTCTAGCTTGTAGTTCCTTTATAGCATAACGTTAGCATTTTGCTTCTGGCGACTAGAGTTATGATTCGAAAATGATAAAAGTAGCGTAGATATGTGGAGATTATCTGGCTGAACAAAACGTGATCCCTCTCTTAAATGTGTTTCAACCACAGACCTTATTTTGAGCTATTTTCCAAAACCCTATGGAGAAATTGCATTGTTTTTTGACGATGGAACCGGAAGAAGTTTACTTCCGGGTTTTAGGACGCGTCACTGCGGTTCTCTATTACGTCCAAAACACGTCTCATTGTTTCTGACAGCAACGTTTCTGATTGGCCCGTGGGTGTAAAGCCCGCCCACATTTTAGTAATGTCGTCATGACGCAGCAAATCTGGATCAGCTCCGTTGTTCCCCCGTTTTTAGAGATGTGGGTACGGAGGAAAAGAGAGAGGGTTGTATTTCCTGACACTTAGTGAGTCTCCTGACACACCGGGGACACACCGGGGACACACCGGGGACACATGTTGATGTAGAGAAGACATCACTTAGTGAGTCTCCTGACACACCGGGGACACATGTTGATGTAGAGAAGACATCACTTAGTGAGTCTCCTGACACACCGGGGACACACCGGGGACACACCGGGGACACATGTTGATGTAGAGAAGACATCACTTAGTGAGTCTCCTGACACACCGGGGACACATGGTGATGTAGAGAAGACATCACTTAGTGAGTCTCCTGACACACGGTGATGTAGAGAAGACATCACTTAGTGAGTCTCCTGACACACCGGGGACACACCGGGGACACACCGGGGACACATGGTGATGTAGAGAAGACATCACTTAGTGAGTCTCCTGACACACTGGGGACACACCGGGGACACATGGTGATGTAGAGAAGACCTCACTTAGTGAGTCTCCTGACACACCGGGGAGACATGGTGATGTAGAGAAGACATCACAAAGTGCATTCTGCATGATAGGAGACCTTTAAATTATTATGAACATCATTTCGAACACGTACTGCCTGCACGTTGTATTTCAGGAAGCGCGGACACAGCGTGGGTTTGAACTGGTTCGTGAAGTTCTCGTCTCCGAGGCCCAGTTTACCGTGACGACCGTCTCCAAAGGTGTACAGCAACCCTCCGTCTGAACATTAAAACACAACAAGAGGTATTCACATCCATCTGAGACTCTGCATCGCACTGTGCCATACCTACATTAACATAGATCAGAAGTACTTTATTGATCCTAATCTGAGACTCTGCATCGCACTGTGCCATACCTACATTAACATAGATCAGAAGTACTTTATTGATCCTAATCTGAGACTCTGCATCGCACTGTGCCATACCTACATTAACATAGATCAGAAGTACTTTATTGATCCTAATCTGAGACTCTGCATCGCACTGTGCCATACCTACATTAACATAGATCAGAAGTACTTTATTGATCCTAATCTGAGACTCTGCATCGCACTGTGCCACACCTACATTAACATAGATCAGAAGTACTTTATTGATCCTAATCTGAGACTCTGCATCGCACTGTGCCACACCTACATTAAGATAGATCAGAAGTACTTTATTGATCCTAATCTGAGACTCTGCATCGCACTGTGCCATACCTACATTAACATAGATCAGAAGTACTTTATTGATCCTAATCTGAGACTCTGCATCGCACTGTGCCATACCTACATTAACATAGATCAGAAGTACTTTATTGATCCTAATCTGAGACTCTGCATCGCACTGTGCCATACCTACATTAAGATAGATCAGAAGTACTTTATTGATCCTAATCTGAGACTCTGCATCGCACTGTGCCATACCTACATTAAGATAGATCAGAAGTACTTTATTGATCCTAATCTGAGACTCTGCATCGCACTGTGCCATACCTACATTAACATAGATCAGAAGTACTTTATTGATCCTAATCTGAGACTCTGCATCGCACTGTGCCATACCTACATTAACATAGATCAGAAGTGCTTTATTGATCCTAATCTGAGACTCTGCATCGCACTGTGCCATACCTACATTAACATAGATCAGAAGTACTTTATTGATCCTAATCTGAGACTCTGCATCGCACTGTGCCATACCTACATTAAGATAGATCAGAAGTACTTTATTGATCCTAATCTGAGACTCTGCATCGCACTGTGCCATACCTACATTAACATAGATCAGAAGTACTTTATTGATCCTAATCTGAGACTCTGCATCGCACTGTGCCATACCTACATTAACATAGATCAGAAGTACTTTATTGATCCTAATCTGAGACTCTGCATCGCACTGTGCCATACCTACATTAACATAGATCAGAAGTGCTTTATTGATCCTAATCTGAGACTCTGCATCGCACTGTGCCATACCTACATTAAGATAGATCAGAAGTACTTTATTGATCCTAATCTGAGACTCTGCATCGCACTGTGCCATACCTACATTAACATAGATCAGAAGTACTTTATTGATCCTAATCTGAGACTCTGCATCGCACTGTGCCATACCTACATTAACATAGATCAGAAGTACTTTATTGATCCTAATCTGAGACTCTGCATCGCACTGTGCCATACCTACATTAACATAGATCAGAAGTACTTTATTGAACCTAATCTGAGACTCTGCATCGCACTGTGCCATACCTACATTAAGATAGATCAGAAGTACTTTATTGAACCTAATCTGAGACTCTGCATCGCACTGTGCCATACCTACATTAAGATAGATCAGAAGTGCTTTATTGATCCTAATCTGAGACTCTGCATCGCACTGTGCCATACCTACATTAAGATAGATCAGAAGTGCTTTATTGATCCTAATCTGAGACTCTGCATCGCACTGTGCCATACCTACATTAAGATAGATCAGAAGTACTTTATTGATCCTAATCTGAGACTCTGCATCGCACTGTGCCATACCTACATTAAGATAGATCAGAAGTGCTTTATTGATCCTAATCTGAGACTCTGCATCGCACTGTGCCATACCTACATTAAGATAGATCAGAAGTGCTTTATTGATCCTAATTGGGGAAATGTTTGCGTTGCAGCTTCATAAAAACACATGGCATTGTACAATAGAAATGAAAAGACTAGAAATAAACAATCCAAAATGTGAACATCTCAATAGAAATAACAGTCGAAGATATACATGTTGAAATACAAATGTACAGTAACAACAAATAAAGCAGGATATGATAAAAACATAAGTACGTGAGGAATGGAATATTAAATATTAGAATGTAAAATGAACAGCGTGAGTTCAAGTCCAGAGAGTTCTCTTCCAGCCAGAGGAGATGTGTTATTAAAGTTATAGCAGTTGTAACTTTGGAGTTGATCCGTTCGTACCTGTGATGACAGCCGTGTGGTTCTCTCCGCAGGTCACATGACACACTCGTCCTTTCTTGAAGTGTTCGATGCGTCGAGGCAGCCGCGACTCGAAGATGAACGTCCCGTGACCGAGCTGTCCAAACTGACCGAGGCCGAACGTGAACACGTCGCCCTCTGAGAGACGAAACATCCAGTATTATTTTAATAGAAAATAAAATATATATAATAATTTGATATAAATAGTTAATGAATACAAAAAACTTTAGATTTATAAATTAACAATATTCTTTGAAAATAAAATAAAATAAAGCACTTTTATTTCATTTAATTCAGATTATTTAGCTTTTCTTTTTTTTTTTAAACGATGCAAATAAAGCCGTACAAAAATAGTAACATTTTGATTTAAAACAGAAATGTGTATAGTGTACCTGTGAGAGCCACGGTGTGCCCCCCCCCACAGGAGACCTGGGTCACCGGCTGCCTCAGCCCCCCCACCAGCTGGGGGACGCGGTGCCGCTGCAGCTGCTCCGTGTTCAGACCCAGCTTCCCACTGTCACACTCCCCAAATGTGTACAGCCCTCCGTCCTCTGACACACACACATTTATTATATTAATACGATACGATATGATACGGTAAAACTTCAATGGTCAGATCAAGTCTGAAATGCTCCTTGCATCACAGCAGCTCCATGTGTAACATCAACAGACAGATATCCAGACACATTTCATGAGAAACAAACATGGAACAGAACAGCAGGATCAGTGAGAGCTGCTCAAAGAGCCTTCAGCGTGCATCTGATCTGTAGCTCTGTGTTCACTGAGAGGACTGACTGGAGCACAAAGGATGCTTCAATCTGACTTTAGTGATCTCCATTAGATGGTAGCAGTTCAGATTCTCTGTCAGAGCATGCTTTGGGTCCCAGATGATGCTGTTGGAGCCTCTCAGGTTATTATGGTCTGTGAGTCAGAAAGTCTCTGACAGGTTGACCAACAGTCTTTGAGCAGATTTCTAACAGGTGGAGCAGTTTTGATTTTAAAGCTGTAGACAAACACTTGTACCAGGTAGTGTTGCAGTACTGTAGAACAGACACAATCACAGATGTAAAGAACAACAGAAGAGTTTCTCTGTTCGCCCCAAAAGACCCCTAATGGACTTCCCTTTAGTCAGAAGATCTCTGCACAATAACCCCTCCCTCGGAGCTCACCTGTGATGAAGGCGGAGTGGTAGTACCCGCAGGACACCCAGCTGATGGAGCGCCCCACGCTGACTTCCTGTGGCGTCGAGGCGTGGCTCTCCTTCCCAAGACCGATCTGCCCCTCCGTGTTGTCGCCCCACATGAACAGGTCCCCCCCCTCTGTGAACACATCCTTTACTCAAGTAGAAGTACAGATCCTCGTGTTTAAAAATACTCTGGTGAAAGTAGAAGTACAGACTAAACTTCTTTACTCAAGTAAAAGTAAAGAACTTTGAAAGGTACTTAAGTAAAAAGTACCCATAACTAGCAGCTGTTTTAAAGAGTACCTGACCTCCCTTTATATTAATAGAACAATAATGTCATTGTTGGACCCCAGAGCTCCCAGCAGCTGTGCATAATGACCATCTGAAGTTCACCTGTGAGTGCGGCCGAGGTGTTGGAGCCGGCAGCGAGCATTTTGATTGGTCCCCGCGAGTCGAAGTAGGCGATCCTCTGGAAGGACGTCCTCTCCTCACAGTCCCCGAGCCCCAGCTGACCCTCACTGTTCCCCCCCGAGGAGAACACCCCGCCCTGGGCTGCACGGAGGAAGACCTCACATTATCTCTCTTTATATGACCTGTTTATAATGTAAACTCACCAGGTAGACCCTCACCTGTGTAGAGCAGAGTGTGGTTCCTCCCACAGGCCACAGTCTGCACTCTCTCACATTTCAGAGCTGGAATTAGAAGAAGTTCATCTTTGTTAATGCACATTTGAGCTGGAAATAACAAGTGACACGAGACGATATTACTCAAGTGACGTAGAAGTACCTTGAATAAGTACTCAATACTCAAGTGAATGTACTTAGTCATGCCAACTCCCTCCTGGCTAACTGAAGACCCAGCTGTTTCTCTTCTACCGTGGCGATTAATAAGTCAAATAAAGGCACTTGTGAGTTTACCTGATGCAGCAGCTCTTACTATGGTCTGGGTTAGTTGGAGGAAACATGTCAGCACTGTTCTTGTTGTCCTTAGTTTGACTCTTTAAGGTTTATTGCACTTATTGTAAGTCGCTTTGGATAAAAGCCTCAGCTAAATGCTATGATGTAATGTAGTCTACTTACTTACATTCAACCGGCAACCTTGAGTTGAGAGGAGTTTGGGATTGTTTTGTTAGATTGTTTGTTTTAATAAAGTTAAAACCATCTCTAAATGTATTTTGAAACATACCTAAATAAAAGATAATATGCTAGGAATGTGTTTTATTTGATTACCTCAGTATATCTAATCGTAGCATGAGTGCACAGAGATGTGATCGCAGCCTCTCTGCAGATTACAGCAGATTACAGACCCTCCAGATTGGGATTATAACGGAAACAAATCTCTGGGTTTCCTCCAGCGGCTCTCACACAAAGAGCATGCACACGGAGAGAGACAACTATCAAACTATTTCTCTATATCCTAAAAGAGTCTCTCTCAGGTCCCTCTCAGGTCCCTCTGAAGAGTCAGCAGCAGGTGTCGGAGGCAGCACTTTGCACCCAGCGCTCTCCCACCTGTTTGGGAGTAAACTGGGGAAAAGAGCTCTTTTAAAGACACACCTTTGACACACGTCGGCTTGCTCACGGTCGCTTTGGAGCCCAGACCCAGCTGGCCCCAGTTGTTGCTGCCAAACATGAAGAGTTTCCCATTTTCTGTGGAGAGAAAGGAACATTTCTGAGGTGTTTGAGGTGCATTTTGAGGTTTAGCGTGATTGAATACAGAAGTAGGAGGCACACATGTATTTCATTGTGGGCAAAATAACATTTTCCTTGCAGGGAAATCAGAATGAGAAAAACTTGACTTGTTGTCTTCATAGATAAATCTGTAAACTCTGACATTGTAAAGGTTTTAAACATTTCCAAGTCCAGTCAAAGACGTGTGAAATGTGTCTTACCTGTGATCAAGGCGGTGTGCTCGTCCCCGCAGGCGATCTTTAAGGGGACGTCGTTTTTAAGCCAGAATTTACTCGGGACGTTTTCCGCAAATTTGCTCTTTCCAAAAGTAAAAACTGCCCCTGATTCTGACAGAGAAGAAGAGGAATAACATCTACATTACAGGAAAAATATTCAATTAAATTGTTGATTTGAATTATCAATGAATCCCTTTAATGTATGGGTCTTCAACTAAAGCCGAGGTTACTTTGTATTTATAGATTATTTATACCAAATCAACAAAGAAACACACGAGGATGCAAACTGCAACATTTTATAACAGCTTCTGCATTTAAGTTATGAACACGTCAATGAATCAATAATTTAAATGCAATGCCATACTATAAATGATTCAGAGATGCATTCTTCATAATGAGTTATTTTGGTATATTTTAAATGGTAATACTTTTATACTTCATTCAAGTTTTAATGCAGGATATTACAGATAATAGTTTACATCTCGGTATTAGTACTGTCGACTTTAACTGTCTCACAGCCACAGGGTACGAGAGGGTGGGGTTTAACACGTGTATGTGTGTGTGTGTGTGTGTGTGTGTGTTACATTAACACCTGTTGGGTAAATATACTGCAATACAAATATATAATTCCCCTTTAAAGTAGCATAACATGGAAATACTCACGTAGAAGTACCTCTAAACTGTAGTTAAGTAATGAAGTGTGTACATTATGTAAAGACTGAATTAATAAAGGCAGATCAGAAACTAGCTTCTCAGTTACAGATATTAGGTTTCTAACAAGCCAACAGAAAACACATTAAAAAACTACTTTGTTTTAGTTATGCCAGCTAAGAAAAGGGGAAAGAAAACACTTACAGCCGATAACCTGAAATACTTCACCTACTTGTGAGTAATAACGTGTATAATATATACTTAAATATATGATTAAAGCAGAGAAAGTGAAGCTAAAACTGTTTATTTTCCGTTAGCCAGCGAGCTAAAGCAGAAGCTAAACTGCACTTTAAATGCACGCTAACGGCTAATTCAACACTTTAGATATAATTCACTTAGTTTTAAGGGTAAATATGTTATTTAGCTATAGTCATTTACCTGGTATCTCGTCCTCGGTCTCCCCTGCCATCTCTGCGCGACTTTAATCCGCTTTTCTCGGCTTCGTGGGCGTGTTGCTGCCCCTCTTGTTTACGACTCAGACAACCCGGAAGTAAACAAAACTTCTCCTAGGTTACGACGCCGACAACGTGACCCTTAAAGGGACAGTACCTTGTTTTAACGTGAGGAGGAAGAATAACAAAACTAGTGTACAAATACTCACTTACAAGTACACAGAGTGGGAGAAGTACTCAGATCGTACTTGAGTACAAGTAGAAGTACTCAGAGATTGTACTTGAGTAAAAGTAGAAGTACTCAGATGTTGTACTTGAGTAAAAATAGAAGTACTCAGATGTTGTACTTGAGTAAAAGTAGAAGTACTCAGATCTTGTACTTGAGTAAAAATAGAAGTACTCAGAGCTTGTACTTGAGTAAAAGTAGAAGTACTCAGATCTTGTACTTGAGTAAAAGTAGAAGTACTCACATATTGCACTTGAGTAAAAGTACTCACAGTCACATCTTGTACTTGAGTAAAAGTGAAAGTACTCAGATCTTACTTGAGTAAAAGTAGAAGTACTCAGATCTTACTTGAGTAAAAGTAGAAGTACTCAGATCTTGCTATTAGTAAAAGTAGAAGTACTCAGATCTTGTACTTGAGTAAAATTAGAAGTACTCAGATCTTGTTCTTGAGTAAAAGTAGAAGTACTCAGATCTTGTTCTTGAGTAAAAGTAGAAGTACTCAGATCTTGTACTTGAGTAAAAGTAGAAGTACCAGAGTGTAGGAATACTCTGTTACAGTAAAAGTCCTGCATTCAAAATGTTCCTCAAGTAAAAGTAGAAAAGTATTATCATCAAAATATAGTGAAAGTAGCGACAGTAAAAGTAGTCATTGTGCAGATTGGTCCATTTCAGAATAATATATATGATATGTTTTATAATGATTGATCATGAAAGTGTTCTCAAAGCTGGTAAAGGTGCAGCTAGTTTGAATGACTTTGTATACTGCAGGGTAGCTTGTGGATTTACTCCAGGTGGAACTAAAGTCTGATTTAACACTTGATTATATTTCACATCATTCATCCACATCTGTGAAGTAACTAAAGGTGTTACATACATGTAGTGGAGTAAAAGTACACCATGTACCTCTGAACTGTAGTGGAGTAGAAGTACACCATTTACCTCTGAACTGTAGTGGAGTAGAAGTACACAGTAGCATAAGATGGAAATACTCAAGTAAAGTACAAGTACCTCTAAATTGTACTTCCCAGTACATCCATGCCATCATCAGATACTGAGGTATAAATGAAACACCACACAGCTCATTTCCATATAATTTAATTTAAAAAATAAATCTTCTTTTAATATCTCTTCAACCAAAATAACTTCATAAACAATATTGGATTTTTGTAAACAAATAACACTTAAATACACTATAACGCTTTCTAACATCTCTGTATTAAACAGTAATGGTACATATAACACAGACTTAGACTATGAAACTAATTCCCTTTATTCTTTACCTTAATATTCCACTTCTTCACCTTTAAATTCACACATTTAACATATTTGAAAAATCAAATAATAAACACATTTAAGGTGTTGTTATTATTGCATCATAGGATTTCTTACACAGTGTTCAGGTATTTATAATGTTTACTATAAAAGGTAAATAATTGATTAATGATTGGATTCTATTATATTAAGGGATTTGTAAAAGGTTTTCTGCACAGATTAAGGGGTTTTCAGGGGAAACGTTGACCAAAACAATATCCAAACACCCCTTAATTTACAGTGTACCATAAAAGTGCCTTTATTTTTTATTGAAGTTGCAGGGAAACCCATTAAAACACCCTTTAAATGTTACAATCTGTTAATTGATCCAATATATCACATTAAATACCCGAATACTGAATATGAATCCTGTTACTTCTCTGCACGTAGAGATCTTAATACCAACATTACTAACCCGATGATAACTAAAGTGTGTTTGGTGTTTGAGGGTCGATTCAAGGAGCAGTTTGAAGTGTGGCTGAATGAGGTCCTACTTTTTAATAGCTTCCTGTCAGTACTCTTATCTTCTTCTATATATAACTATAAGGAAATACACTGACTATGGAAAGGTACCTCACACAACCACACTTTAAAACTTTAAGGGCTTTGTTAAGGGATTTGTTGTTTCATAGTTTTAAAGGACGCAGTAAGTCTTTTTTTGAGCTCATTCTGAATCCGAGTGCTCCTATATTTATGATCTCTGAGCTCATCTGTGTCAGGTCACAGCTTCCTCGTCCCAGCATGCATCAGGAGGAACCCTTTTTGCACTGTTTTGGAATAACGTGAAGTCTTTGCGACACAGTGTATGACGTACATTATGACTTGGTGGGACAGAATATCAGAAACCCTCGTGGGCATTGCGTCTGGGTTCGGCATGTCGATGATTCTGGGCATGGTTTTCTCATTAGTCCTGCTCTGTCAAATGAGTGCTGGAGTGCTGAGCGCCTCTTTATTGGGCTCTGCCTCATTGTACTTTTTGTTGATAAAAGCGTCCTCCATGTGACCTTTCTTTGCCCTTCAGCCCTGATCCAGGCCCAGTGGATGAAAGCTCTCCGGGTCCAACACCTTCCTGCCCAGCCAGTGTAAGAGCAGCGAGTACCAGTGGACCCCCTCATGGTTCTGATGGGAACCAGTGAATCCAGTCCAGCTGTGGAGGATCCTCAGAGGAGAGAAAGCCCAGTGAGCGAGGGCGTGCTGCTCCACCACCGCGTAGCAGGAAACCAACACGCCGTTCACCACCAGCGTCCCCTGCTGGGTGAGCGGAGCAAACGCACCCCTGCTGGCCCTCAAAGTGACCCGTTTGACCCGAGAAAGACGCCCTTCTCCACCCGTTTGCACCACCACACACTGTCCTATTTGAGCGTCACTAGCATACACCGATCTGAGGCTACGTGGCAACATCCCCTCGGTGCAGTTCCCCTCCGACACGAAAACGAGGTGCGCGGCGGTGAGAGAAAGGCTGGCGCCGGACTCTGTGTGCAGCGTGTAGAAAAGCGTGCGCGTCTCGAGGTCGCGGTCCAGGAAGAGCAGGACTTCGCTGTAGATGAACTCCCCGGTGCCGTTTCCCACCGTTAGGACGCGCTCCCCGGGTCGAAGGTCGCTTAGAGACTTCTGCTCGCCGCTCGATAACGTCACCGAGGCCTCGCCGGGGAAACACCCGCCAGATTTAGCCGCCACGGAGTGATCTGAAAGAGACGCCACGAGGTTAGAAAGGAAGTCACAAATGTTATTTCCTGCCATGAAAACAACACTAAATATATATATTTTTTAAAGCTGATCATCAAGTAAGCAGCCTTGGGTCCCTTGAAAGGCGCTATACAAATGTAATCTATTACTATTATTATTAAGTAACATGCAGTTTTAACTTAACATCTCATGTATTGATCTGAATGAGTCCTGACAGGAAGGAGCTCCCATACAAAGAGACCTGAGGACACAATAAATCTTTATCGACTCCCTTTGGATAAATATTGACTTTCCTTTCTTTCCTGGACACAAAAGAATGTGTCACTGTGTGTGTGTGTGTGTGTGTGTGTGTGTGTGTGTGTGTGTGTGTGTGTGTGTGTGTGTGTGTGTGTGTGTGTGTGTGTGTGTGTGTGTGTGTGTGTGTGTGTGTGTGTGTGTGTGTGTGTGTGTGTGTGTGTGTTGGCACTGACACTTTGGGGATAAATATTTGGGGAAGGTATGAAAAGTTAAGGCCAGGTGATAAGATAAGTGAGGAGGAAGCAGCCGAGGGTTAATCATCTAAAAACACCGTTTGAAAACGTCTCTTCAACATTCACATGTCTGCATATATCTGAAACAACTGAAATAGACTATATATATATATATATATATTGTGAAGTAATGGAAATATGTCTCATCTTGTCGTAACGCTGCACAGGTCAGAGGTTAACAGAGCTGCTCTCTAGTGGTTGTTTCCCCTCGCTTGAAGCATTTTAAATGAAACTTTGAGGAGAACCAGGAGAGTCAAAAACATGAACGAATACCAACTTGATTGGTTGCCCTTCTGATCAAGTCAAGGACTGGGACCTCGCTACCCGATCTGGAAGGAGAGAAGAAGAAGAAGTAGGAAACAGGAGAGAGACAGAAAGAAGATCTCAGTTACCACTCGGTGTAAAATGTGTGAGGCGTGTGTTTAAACTGTGACGACTGTGTGACTTTCAGCTCTTCTCATGGCACACACGTGTTACTTTTCATACAAGAAGAAGGAAAGGAGACACTTAAAGCATCGTACACTCTTATCTTTTTTATATCAAATCAAAAATGTTATTTAAAAGCAACCTGTGACGAAATAACTACTAAGTCCATCAAAACAAATAGAGCTTTACATGTTAATTTTTGGCTTTAAAACACTACACTACCCATGAGCCTCAGCTGTACATGCAAATGAGAAGAAGCTAAGTAAAACAAAATGTAGGTCTTGGATCTTAAGTGACACATTTACCAGAGTTTTAAACTGTGATTGCACTGAAATGCATCCTGGGTATCTTTATTATTTCATGCACCTGCCGAAATGATGCCGTGGGTTAAAACAAATCTCATTCTTTCACAGCCACACTCACTATAGCTCATCAGCAGGCTGTGCTTTTAGTTCTGACATGTCTTATGGATGCTAATGAACTGTTTCCCATTCTTAAAATCAATCACTTGAGTCATTTCTAAGCTTCATTGTCCTCAAGTGCAAATAAAGTCCTGCGAAAAAAGCCATAAAAGCTCCCAGAAGCAAATGTTTAGATGTGATGTGGAACGTGGGTGAGTGGGAGGTGAGACAGAGAGAAAGAATGAAATATAAGAGGTGGATATAGTTAGGGTGCGAGCAATAGGAAAGTTCGGGATGGAAGAGGGAAACAGGAAAGGTTAGGAAAAAGGAAACACGCAGCGCGGCAGTTTTTAAATCGATTGCACTGCATTTGGGTTTGAGAGTCCCTGTGCAACACAAGTCCTCTGATCATACTATTGTCAGGCTGCAGGAAGCATGTTCAGATTGCAATTTGTTTGATTAGTAATGCAGGATGCAATATGCACCGGCAAAGAACATGTGCCTACAACATTTCATAGGTAGTTTAAGAGTCCTGAGACATTAAACTCAAGTCTGAAGGCTATGAACTTTACGGGGAAATACATGTTAGAGAATTGCTTCTAAAGGACTTAAACAATAGTTTGAATCCATTTCCACGAAGTCTATAATCAAAACGACATTTTCAGGTGAGTTTAATTAATGAAAACGTGCACAAAATCCAATGAAAAGCCCAGTTAAAGCATCACTAAGAGATTTTCATACGAAGCCCCCCCTCCCCTGACTTGACGCTGCAGTGGATGTGGGCTTTGGACTCGTAGTTAAAATAAGTTTGCACATATTGCATGTTCGGTAAGGCCCAGTAAACTTGTCTCTGAACGTGAATAAAATACTTCCTATCTTATCCTATGATAGATCAAACCCTGGCTCCAGTGTTTGGATGTCTCGCCCCCCTCACCTGACTTGACTGCAGTGGATGTGGGCTTTGGACTCGTAGTAGACCCAGTCGAAGCCGGCCTCCACGGCCAGGCGGGCCAACATGGCGTACTTGTTTCTGTCCCGGTCGGAGGTGGTGATGTCCACGGATCTCCCCTCGTAGTGAAGAGATTCCTCCGAGTGATGGCCGTCCTCGTCCCAGCCCTCCGTGACCCTCAGACGGACCCCATGCCACAGGTTCATCACCGAGATGGCCAGAGAGTTCAGCTTGTCTTTGCAGCGCTGCGGGAACACACACACAATTATTAATGAGACTTGTATGAGCCAAAAGAAAATACATTAAAAACCAACTTTGTTTTAGCAAAGGGGAAAGGGGAAAGAAAACACTTACGGCCGATAACCTGAAATACTTCAATAGTTGTGAGTAATAACGTGTATAATATATACATAAATATATCATTAAAGCAGGGAAAGTGAAGCTAAAACTGTACATTTTCCGTTAGCCAGCGAGCTAAAGCAGAAGCTAAACTGCACTTTGAATGCATG
Source organism: Dissostichus eleginoides (assembly GCA_031216635.1). Taxonomy (NCBI): domain Eukaryota; kingdom Metazoa; phylum Chordata; class Actinopteri; order Perciformes; family Nototheniidae; genus Dissostichus; species Dissostichus eleginoides. The sequence continues at coordinate 12,330,627 of CM062287.1, read as the reverse complement.
CTAACGGCTCATTCAACACTTAAATGTCCTTGAAATGAAACAGAGGGCAAATTAGGTTACAAAAATGCAATTAAAAACTGCAAATGAAAAAATAAAATGACTTTGAAACCATGTTTTATTGATGAGACTTCTGAAGCCTCTGTATGGACGCCGTGTTGATGTGGATGTTCTCCTAAATACAGATATGAAACATCACCCCTCTCCCCCTTGTCTGTGGCTGCAGCCGTCCCACAATGCACCTCTGCTGTCCCTGCTGATGTTTGCTCTCTGTGGTGAGGTTATAGATGAGGGGGGTCCCTCTAAACCTGGAGTCTGGTCAGGGTGAGCAAACAGGAGGTGAGAGGGCCGATTGAGGGACTCATTTAACTCCCTTCTGCTCCCCCAATAAATCCTGCAGGCAGTTAGCGTGACCCCCCCCAGAGGCATTGTCCGGGGGTTTATCCAGCCGAATGTCTCAGGGGACACTTTAGAGACACATTAAAGGGGACATTTGTTCAGATTGGCCTAAAGAGGCTGCTGTTTCCCCCGAAAACTATAAAAATGTCAAGAATGTTGTGCTTTTTGGTTGAAATAAGGTCTGTGGTTAACACAAGCTGAAGAGATCAAAAACTATAAAATGCTTAGCGGTGGTGACGTGAAGTCATGTGACCGTGCTATAGTTCCTTTATAGATCAACATTAGCCACCTTTAGCTTAGCGGTGGTGATGTGAAGTCATGTGACCGTGCTGTAGTTCCTTTATAGCTCAACGTTAGCCATCTTTAGCTTAGCGGTGGTGACGTGAAGTCATGTGACCATGTCATGTGAAGTCATGTGACCGTGCTATAGTTCCTTTATAGATCAACATTAGCCACCTTTAGCTTAGCGGTGGTGATGTGAAGTCATGTGACCGTGCTGTAGTTCCTTTATAGCTCAACGTTAGCCATCTTTAGCTTAGCGGTGGTGACGTGAAGTCATGTGACCATGTCATGTGAAGTCATGTGACCGTGCTGTAGTTCCTTTATAGCTCAACATTAGCCACCTTTAGCTTAGCGATGGTGACGTGAAGTCATGTGACCGTGCTGTAGTTCCTTTATAGCTCAACATTAGCCACCTTTAGCTTAGCGATGGTGACGTGAAGTCATGTGACCGTGCTGTAGTTCCTTTATAGCTCAACATTAGCCTCCTTTAGCTTAGCGGTGGTGACGTGAAGTCATGTGACCATGCTGTAGTTCCTTTATAACCCAACATAAGCCGCTTTTAGCTTAGCGGTGGTGACGTGAAGTCATGTGACCGTGCTGTAGTTCCTTTATAGCCCAACATTAGCCACCTTTAGCTTAGCGGTGGTGCGTGAAGTCATGTGACCGTGCTGTAGTTCCTTTATAGCCCAACATTAGCCACCTTTAGCTTAGCGGTGGTGCGTGAAGTCATGTGACCGTGCTGTAGTTCCTTTATAGCCCAACATTTTGTCTAAAATAAATAGATATTTAGATCTGAAATTTGGGACAAAAAAAGAGCTGTGGTGCTAATTGTTTTAAAGAGGAAGCAAAACATTTCTAAATGTGTGAAATGTAACTTTACGGCTCAGCTGACCTCGTTTCAAAATGGCATTTATTATCCCTGAGAGAGCTCTTTTTAAGTCCATAAATGAACCAATTAAGCTGAAACCCTGAGGGAAGTTCTACCTGTAGGTTTTATCAATAGAGGTGTTTTTCCCTTGACTGACAGTTTAAATGAAATACATCAACATTAAAGTGGTATTAAATCAAGTTTGCATGACTATAGGAGTCTTGTGTTTCCCCGCAGTCCCTGAAGGCGTCTGGCTTCATGAATCCGAGCCTATTTCAGAGTGGGATTAAACCCCATAAATGTCCTTTCCACGGCGGCTGTGATAAGAATAGATGCCTTTTCACGGTGTCCACTGTGGATTTTAACGTCCTATGTTTTCTCTGCGGTCACAGCAACGAGCTGGACTTCATAAATCAGACGATACACGTTGTTGGTTTTCCTTTCAAGGTATCCAGATGGACGGGGGTGCAGCGCACTAAACCGCTGGCTGCACAAACATATGCACACCTTCACGCTGCAAGAAATGTCATTTAGTCTCATGTGGCGCCTCCAAGTCGTGTTTGCATGAGACGAGGGGACACAATCTGCAGAGAGAAAGACCCTTCTTTATATTCCGATGTATTAAGGAGGTTGCATTGGATGGTTTTAAATCAAACACCACGGGTTGCTTAAAGGCTGCACTCTTTGGAGCAAGCTTTACGCAGGAATAAAAGAAAATAGAGCAAATTAAGGTGGAAGAAATACTGTGAGCTTCTGTTAAATAAATACCTATATTTGGATCAAAATGTACATATAAAGTACCAAATGTTCTCATTTTTGTTCATCTCTTTAATGCAATATATAACAATGTGTCTATAGGCTATTTCTTGATTTATACAGTAATCTCAAGCAACTCAGTTATGAAATAAAACCTTCTAAATAATACATTAGTTAAATGTAACTGACAGATATATACAACAATTATACAGTTAACAATGTGTTTTCTGTCAATCGACTTGTCTTTTACATTTTGAATGCAAAAAAATAATTTGTAAAGTAATTTAAGCTCTCCAAAAACTAGTAAATGTACAGAGAGCAGAAGATGAAAATACTCGAGTCAAGTAGAAGTATACTCTAAGTGCAGCACATGAGTAAAAGTACTTCTGATCACTGTAAATACGTGAATTAAAGCTCCACTTCTTGCATTTCTCAATGACTCGCCCATGAGCCTGATAAAAAAGCCTAAGTGCTGACACTTCTTGCAGCGTGCCCTCGCCCCTGAACAGTCGCGTCTGTATGCAGCGCCCAGGAAAAAGCGAATAAAAAATAAAGAGGCAAAAAAAAGAAGCCGTATAATTAAGGCTTCAACACAAGTGAAGTGGGCTATTTCTGCACATGTGCGCTGCGAAAACAAACAAAAAAGTAACACGGAATAGTAAAAGACAAACAGGAGGCTGTCTCTGCGGCTTGGAGCCATAAATTGTGTGCAGGTCTGCGGCGCTGGGAGAAGTGTTTGGAGACGCTTCACTCCGTTTTTTCATGCGTAAATGTGATTCTGGCATCTCTTTAAAATCCCTGGTTAACTAAGAGTAAGAAAAGCGTGTGATAGCTATGATTCAACGGAGTGATGTGAGGTCGTCTCTCTGTGGTTGAAATTTTAGGAGACTTTTTCTAGTGAAAGTACCAGCATCTTTGATTAAAATAAATCTATTTGGGTCAGTTTTGGGGGGGGATTCAAACATTTAAATCTGGCGTTTTTGCACCAAAAAAAAAGCAAACTCATCCCTATGTGCTGTTTCGCCCCCCCGGATTTTAAGACGTTATCTTGTACTTTTCTTCACTTTAAACTCATCTGAAGTGACTTTTTTAGGCTGATATTTCTTTCAGTGCACGCACTGAGGTGACAGCTCGGGGCAGCAGTGCGCGCTCTCCCTCCCCACGTGGGTCTGTGGACATAAGGCTGCCGCGCGGAGAGGAAGCCCGCGGTCACCAGAGCCAGATATAAATACTTTATTCCCGGGGAAATTGGGAGTCAAATAAATTCCACCCGGGGCCACATCAATGACGGAGTCGTAAAAGATTCTGACAGTCCAAACTCGGGCTAAAAACGGTAAACATCAGTGCAGCTTGACCAAACCAAATACGACTTTTGGCTGTTTTTCCACCCAAAAACATGATGTAAAACAGAGGGCATAGTGTTTTAATTAAGAGAGACCGCTTTTCCATACATTTTTAGACGGGGTTACCCTCTTTTACGCACGACCTGCCCACAGTGGAGCTCTGAAAGTCCCTCAGATCCAAAGTGGTCCCCTTCACAGCCCAGCAAACAGCAGCAGGGTTTCAGCAATCGACAAGAGTTGTGCAAATCAGTTTCCCAACCAGAAACATCCACCATACTTATTTAAACATATAGTTGGAATAATCTTCCACTGAGGCTGCTGTGATTTAAACCGTGTTGTTAAATGCATGTGTTGGTTTTAAAAAGCACTAAAACAAAAGCAAATATAGATTTAAAAAAGGCCAAGACGTGTAAGTGAAACACCCTTTTGTATGTTAAGACAGATTCTCCTCACATTATTGGCGAGCCTTGAGTCAACATGACATGCGGGAAAAGATAACAGTGTCCACGCATTTAAAGACTGGCCAAAGTGCGAAACACCTCCTTAAAGAGCAGATTTCATGGGGGAAATGGACCTACAGTGTCCGGGAGGGTTACCTGTGTCATCATGCGGTCTGCACCTGTGTTCTCCTCATCCTTGAAGATGATGTCCGGGTTGTAGTTGGGGGTGAGCTCCTTGAAGCGCTCGGAGTTCCGGGTGATTTTCCCCTCGTACCTCCCGCTGGCTCCTAGCGTCTTCTCCGCCACGTTGGGGCTGAACTGCTTGTAGGAAAGAGGGGCAAGTTTCCGTGGAGACCGTCTCTTACCGTGACCTCTGCCCGGTCCGCAGCCCTCGCTCCCCGGAGCAAGGAGGAAGGCGCACCCCGCGAGGCACGTCACGAGCGTGGGGAGCAACATCGCCCCCCCTTTAAATCCCCTTTATAATATAAGCGGAGGCACCAGAGCCGGACTCACTCCCGCGCCCCACAAAGTGTCCATTCCCGGCGCGTAAAAGTGCCCATTCCCGGCGCGTAAAAGTGCCCAGTGCGCCGCTGGAGACCCGGACCGGTGCTGTCCCGAGTGCACGCGGAGGCAGGGGCATAAATAGGGCGAGGTGAGTTTATCTTGGCACGCGGCTTCAAAGCTCCAGAGGCTGTGAGAAGAAGCTGCAGACAGACACGGAGGCGCGCGGTGCGTAATGGGCACGCGGTCAGAGGGTGTCCCGAAGCGCGCGCGGAGACCGACTACAGGACAGATGAGGTGCCGCGAGACAAGAAGGAGACCGCGCCCTCGCGCCCTCCTCCCCCCCCCCCTCTCTCTCTCTCCACAGGCTGTTTACTGTCACCGAGACACGAGACTTTGGACCCCCGTCTTCTCGTTAAAACGTTCTCACCCCTCCTCTGCGAGAGTTCAGACTCCTCAGAGAATGACATAAGAGTCAGAGCTGAGGGAATAAGGAACAGTTTCCTCATTATATTTCATTCACCTGCCACTTGTAGTACAATAAGTGCAGTCAACAAAGAGGACCAGCTCACATCCTGCAGCCAAACATGTTCAGTATTCAGATATTACACGTTTTTTAAAGTTATTTTACACTTGTACTGGGAGGCGTGTGTTGCAGTGGGTTGTCCGTTGGTGTTGGGATCAGGGGGTCACAGGTTCAAACCCCACTGCAGTCAGCATGTCGTTGTGTAATGTAATGTAATTGTATTGGCCAAGGTGCAGACATCATGCTCTCCTAAATACTTCACTGATTATTTGCTGTTGAGTTCACTTCACCTGAACGTGCCCTTTAAAGGACTCTTCACATGAACTACATTTCCCAGAATCCCCAGAGATACAATAGATAGTTTACAATTGATCATCGAATTGATTCATTGCAGCTGTGCTTCTGCAGTATCAGGCACTAATTGTATATCTTAGAAACAGAAGTAATCAACATTTCCTTTCTCTAAATAATGCATCTTTTGGAGCCAAGAATTGGAGGTTTTATCGCAGCATCTTTCCAGGAAACTATAAGGAAAACAATTCTTTATATCTTCTACATTTCCCAGTTAACGTGACGGCATTTTTCGGCAGCGTTTGTCAGAATCTCTTGAAGTCCTGCGGGCAAACAGAGCCTTTCCATCTGAAACTTCAAGAGCATTCCCTAGATGCTGCAACACCTTGAGTCAACATCTCACCACGCTCACAAAAAGCTGCATCGACTGCGCTCTGCTCATTATTCTCCGTCTGAATCACCTCAGAGTCAATAGGCACAGACACAGAGGATTTCAGTTTAAACACCAAAGAACAATCTATTCAAAGATTACAATTTGAAAGAAATCCCGTTAAAAAAAGTCTTCTGACGCTTCAACAATTTTCTGTATTCATATTTAATAACAAACTGCAATCATTATAATATTTACATACGTATTCAACAGGTTGACTTCTTTAAAACCCAAAATCCATCAATAAAAATGATTTATTAATAAAGAAAAACAATTAAAATCAGCCTAAAAATAAGAAACATCTTTAAGATTTTTCCTATTTTTCATCAAATGGATAAAAACACTTTTTCCTTATTTAAAAACATCTTAATCTTTGTGTGTGTGTCCTGCTCATCTGAAAAGTCCCACTTTCTTCTTCTTTGGTTTCGCAGACGGTCGCTCTGCAGGGGCGGACGATAGAGACTGTGGAGGACACAACAAAGTGGACGTTTTTTTTGATTTTTTTACATTGTTTTAACTCGTTTTCCTACATTCTCCTCTCTGAATAATCCTCCTACTTTAATTCTTTATTGGTAGAGGAAATACTTGATATTTGTTCACGTTTACCGTGTCTTTGCATGCACATACACCGGAACAAACTCCTCGTATGTGGAAGCCTTTTCTGGACAATTGCTGTTTAAAAACCTCTCCTCACACATGTATTGTTGGAGTTAGAAGCCGTTAAGTGTATCTCTGGAGTCAGGGAATAATGTAATCAAGGAGTTAATTGATAAACAGAGGAATTTGTGAATCTCACCTTTTTTTCTGTGGCTCTGTCGGCCATTTTGGCTCCAGCTGCTTCCAGTTGCACTTCCTCGGCTGCTCCACTGTCCACCTTAGATCCACCTGCAGAGACACAAAGACACTCAGAAAACAATTCATCACATTGTTCATTTCTTCTTGTATTCGTGGCTGCTTGTGTGCTGCAATATGTATGTTTTAATGATATCTACTTTAGATTCCTTCCCTCTTTTTTTCTACGTGTGAAGCACTGTAGAGGAGCAACGATCTAGAAATGGAGTGTCAATGGAATGCTGGCTATGTGGAAATAGTCGTCTCAGGTGTGGCCCTAAACCCCACAATGTACCTCTTTGAATCCTATTTGATCTGGATATTAAATGCAAAATAGGGCCTGATAATATGGTAAAGATGGAGACTAAGAAGTGGATGTGTCTTTGAACTTTCTAGGTTGGTTCCAGACCTAAAGAGTAGGTGATGTCCGGTTCGTCGGCGGGCATCTCCTCCACAGACGGCTCCTCGGACAGTTTGCGTTTCCGGGAGTTTCCGTGACTCACGACGGCGGAGTAAAGCTGCTGGAGGCCGCCGTCAAACTGCAGAGAATCAGACTGATCTGAGACCAGCAGAGGAAGAGCCTGAGGGGGGAGAAACAGGAAGATGAGCGACCGTTACCTTCAAAACTAAAGGATTTGTGTGTGTGATGAAAAGCACAGTTTACAAAGTGGGTTTAGATTCATTACAAATAAGAGCGGTCCGAACAAAGTCCTGTGTTTTTCTGCATGAGCATTGCCTGTTCTCACACCAGCATCATCATTCCCATTTTCAGATGTCTCTCTATCTCCGTCTGCAGCTTTGAAGCCAATAAATCCATAAAGATTCAAAAGGAATAATCAGCTGCATGAAAGTGTCCTTTTGACACGGCCCGGGGCTTTGGGTGTGCTTGTTTTACGGCCCTGCAGTGGGAGTCACATGCTGGAGGTGTGACGGCCCGCGATAAGCCTCTAATCAAAGCTGGGTTATTGGCACAGCTGACCGCAGGTGGAGCAGGAACAACGGAAACACACACACACACACACACACACACCACACACACACACACACACACACACACACACCACACACACACACACACAACACACACACACACACACACAACACACACACACACACACACACACACACACACACACACACACACACACACACACACACACACACACACACACCACACACACACACACACCTGACAGATAAGGGTGCGTGTAAACTCCTGCGACATTATGCAAACGCACGTAGAAAAACACGCGCCATTCACTAGACCCTGCTTTCTCCCCAGATGCAGAGAGGACAAACTCTCCAAATTAGCTCCTCAAATATTGACCGGCAGAAATTGGTGGTCTCGCGCTCGCTGTCAGGAGAGAGGGGCTCCTAAACACACTTTGGTCAGGTTTCGAGGTTTTGCATTGATTTATTTTTGTTATTTGTTTGTTTAAATATCGTAAAAATAAATGTAAATGCTCTGGTGAGGCTTAGTTCTGCTTTGGGCACAGAGAAAGCAATGTGCTGCAGAAAGCCCACCTTAGTCTCTCCTGTTTTCAGCCCCCTGCTCGCCCCCCCCGCTGCCAGCTCACTTTGCATTATTTGATCTGAAATGTGGACTTTAATTGGTTGGATCCGGCTCTTATTTCAGCGTTTAAAGACCCTTCCTTTCTATGGAAGCTCATATCTGCTGCCACGGGAAGAAACCATTTTCTCTGGAAAGTTCCTCCCTGTTGTTGAAACTGAACAAAGTCTAACGAGGAAGAGGAGGAGGAGGAAGAGGAGCATCATGTGTGGGGAAGGTGATGAGAGGAAGTCGGTGTTCCTCTATTCTTAGCAGGTAAACACCTTCTGTTTGTCAGACGGGGGTCTTGGTGCCGAGGAGTGAGTGAGTCAGTCAGTCAGTCAGTCAGTCAGTCAGTCAGTCAGTCAGTCAGTCAGTCAGTCAGTCAGTGTCTCTCTCTCTCTCTCTCTCTCTCTCGCTCTCGCTCTCTCTCTCTCGCTCTCTCTCTCTCTCTCTCTGCTGTGACCTCAGCTTCCCGTCGTCCAAACTGAACGTCGAGGTCACACAGCTTCAGTTTCTCTAATAAACTTTAGAATGAATCCAGATATTCCACCATAGCAGGATATCTGGGGTTTTCCCTTTTCCTGTCATGTGTTTCATGAATGGCTGGAACACAGTGACATCACTATGTAACACTCGCTCCAACACATTGTGTGTGATAGGCTAAGGGGGCGGGACATCTCTAAGCAGTCGACCAATAAATGTTTTTTATTGATTTTAATGTTTTTTTTCTTTTTTTATTCGAGTGTATTTTTTGCTATTTACTTTTGATTTAATTCTATTTATTTTGTAATTTTTTATTGTATTATTTTTAATTTTATACTAAGCTGGAGCACCTATTTAAAAAAAATAAATTCAATAGGTTTTCCTGCATGTTAATGATGAATGGCCGGAACACAGTGACATCACTACGGAACACTCGCACTCCTATAGAGAACCGCAGTGACGCGTCCTAAAACCCGAAGTAAACTCCTTCCGGTTCCTTCGCCAAAAATGCAATGCAATTTCTCCATAGGGTTTTGGAAAATAGCTGGAAATAAGGTCTGTGGTTGAAACACATTTAAGAGACAGATCACGTTTTGTTCAGCCCGATAATCTCCACATATGATTTTCGAATCATAGATCTAATCGATAGATTTATGATCGATAGATTTATGATTAGAAAATTATAAGAGATGGGTAGACATGTGGAGATTATCCGACTAAACAAAACGTGATCCGTCTCTTAAATGTGTTTCAACCACAGACCTTATTTCCAGCTATTTTCCAAAATCCTATGGAGAAATTGCATTGCATTTTTGGCGAAGGAACCGGAAGAAGTTTACTTCGGGTTTTAGGACGCGTCACTGCGGTTCTCTATTGGCTAGCGCTCCAACACATTGTGTGTGATAGGCTAAGGGGCGGGACATCTCTAAGAGGCTGACCAATAAATGGCTATATTGATTTTACTCATTTTAAATTGTATTTAATTGTAATTTTTTTATTGTAGGGTATTTTTTACTTAACAAATTGGATTCAATTCTATTTTTTTGTCAATTTTAAAATGTATACGATTTACTCCCGGTATCCAATTCCCCCGGTGATAAATAACGTGTCTCTGGTTTTTAAGCGTTGCCCGGCGTATCCCCCGTGCTGCTGTTTTGTGTTCCTGCTCTCATGTTGCTCACCGTCTCGTGAGGTTTCTGCGGGCTGCCGCACGCCGCTGGTCCTGGCCGGGACTCGAACCAGCAGCTGCGTTGGCCACAGAGGGATAATTACAGACGAGGGCAAGCCGGTGGAAACTGTGTGCAACGGACAGAGGAGGAGGAGGAGGAGGAGGAGGAGGATCTGCTGGAGACTCTTTAGAATCAAGGCCTGAAGCTCATGTTGCCATTATTTGTTTAGCCTGTAAATGTCAGAGAGCAGTAAAAATATCCAGAGTGACGTCTCTGATATAATCCCACTGACAGAAGGAAAACACAGATGATCAGCGTTGACGAGAAACACAGCAATGACGTTTTGTTCCGTAAACGACTAGTTCAAAAGATATATTGTGGAGATCAAATCAAGTAGAAAACGCACATTTGAGAGGAAAGGTTTTGTCTATATTGACTATTAAAACATCGTTAGGAACAAACCAATCACAGGGATGGTTTCTACCAACTTATAATTACTTTTTATATCTTTCAAAATCAGGCAGGAACTCGTTTTCAACAAATCAAACGTTCTCACTGTTTCCATGCAGCAACATATGTGCACATCACTACGTAACACTCACGCTCCTATTGGCTAGCGCTCCAACACATTGTACGTGATAGGCTAAGGGGCGGGACATCTCTAAGCTGGTAGACCAATCGCAACAGAGCCAGCCAGCTAACCAATCAGAGCAGCTCTGGTTTCAGACAGAGGGTGAAAAGAGGTGCTGCAGCACAGGAGAGACACTACCATGATACCAGATAAATTTTTGTTTCCTTGCGTAGCATTAGTTTAAATCTAAATATTTAAAGGTTTACGTCACTTTCATGCCCCCCCCCCCCTCGAGCCTCTCCTTCTTACCACCCGGACCCTGAATTCCTCAGGTCTGTGAGATAAAAGCTGCTCGCTGCCGTTTATGAGAACAGAATTCAATTATTTACTGAGGAGGAAATCCTTCGTCCCCTTTCCTCCTTCCCTTTCCTCCTTCCCTTTCCTCCTAACTCTCTGACTGACTGTTCCTTCACACGATCCAAAGAGGAGTTATAAGCAAAGCCTTCATAATCATAACTCTAATGACCTAAAAGCTCGATTCTGTGAGTGAATCTGGTGTGAAAGGTCACGTAAACCTGACGCGTTGAGTATGCTCAAATCATTTTAAAGAGTTATAAACATCTGCATAAGGTAAATACATATAACACGCAGAAACAAATGCTTCGTGTAGATTTGTTGCTCAGGTTTCAACACTTCTTCGGGCCGCATTTTGTTCTGAAAGAGGTTTTAAAATGAAGACTCAAAGTAGGAGAGGAAACGGTTTTTCAGACGCAGAGAAAAGGTTGTTTTTGACGGACTGAAAGCTCAAAAACTGATATTAAAGCAGAATATTTAGTTCGATAAAATGATGAAAATGTGGGAATGATTACATCGATCTTTTCTCTGGTCATGCAGGTAGATATGCCGTTCATTGGTGCTGCTTTCTTCGTGTTTGCTTCAAAAACTTTAGGACTTCATGCCGTAAAGGAGCTTCGAGTGGCTTCTGTTTCTGCAAAGTGTTCTGCAGCTTCTCCTAATTGTTGCTTTGGCTGCTTAACGCCTTAAAAACTTTCTGCCTTTCTCTTAACTTGATGCAAGCGGATATTAGGATTCGCATCGTCCTCGACCTTTTGAGCAAATGATCATTAAACCCAAGAAACTGCACATCTATGCGTAACGAAGTAAATAGTTTCTGATTGATTCTGGTTTGGTTTCCGAGCCCTCAACTATAAAAACCAACAATTAAAAAAAGGAAAGCAGGAAATTTGAAGTGAGCAACGCCAACTTTTGGAGGCCAACGACGCAGGAAGGCGACATTTTGCCTGAATGATGTGACCGTGTGCAGCTCAGGCGAGGTGTTCTGGTCAGGAGAGGCCACTAATTGTCAGATGTCGTTAAAACTGCGGCGCGGTTTGCAAGAGGAGCTGTGAAGCCGCCGCCTCATCAAACAGGAAGTGGCTCACGTTCCCAAAACAGTGACAATTCAATTCAGAGCTGACAACTGTGTGACGCTGCTGCACACACACACACACACCACATCTTTCTCGTGTGCGAAAGCAGAAACTCCTCTGTCATACACTGACACACACTCACCAGATTTAGGTCGTAAGGAGAGCTGATGTGATCTTTAACTTGTTTTTATCCTGTGCCCGAGTTAAATCTTAAATGTCACGGTTTAAAAATGTGTGCGTGCTTGCGTGCGTGTGTGTGTGTGTATGTGTGTGTCAGTGGGAAGCGTATGTAAATGTTGACCTGAGCTGGGTGGGGTGTTTGTGTGGTGACGGGCTGGGGAGGGGCTTCCAGTGAAAGCAGAAAATAAAAGCTGCTCTCCTGTCATCATCGGCTCTCCTTCACTGTCCTGCTCTGCCCTTGGTGTGGGAAACAGATGCCACAAATTACGCACACACACACATAGAGGCACACACACACACACATAGAGGGACACACACACTTGTGGCGATGGTGAAAGAGGGGGTGATGAGGCGGAAGAAATTCGTAGATGTTTGTCTGTTCTCTGTTGGCACCAGGACCGTAAATAACTGAGTAAATGTCAAAAAAGTTCAAGAGGAAGAAAAAGTGACCGCTGAGAACGGGAAACACACACACACGTGTGCACACACACACGCGCGCACACACACACGCACACAGTATGATCTTACTGAAAGAGCACTTACTTATCGTTTAAAAGGAACATTTCGGGAAATGATTATTCACTGTCTGTTGTTGTTTTATGAAAACACCTTCAGACGTTTTAAAATCTGACACACACACACACACACACACACACACACACACACACACACACACACACACACACACACACACACACACACACACACACACACACACACACACACACACACACACACACACACACACACACACACACACACACACACACACACACACACACACACACACACACACACACACACACACACACACACACACACACACGTTGAGGCCCTACCCTGATGAATAAATACTGCAAACACACGCTAAACGCCTTCACCTGATTTCCTCTGACACACACACACACAAACAAACACACCACACACTCTCTGTCTCTCTCCCTTTGACGCATCCCGGCGACTTTTTTCCCAGACGGGTTCATTGCAGACGGGACTTTGGTCTGCAGGCGCAGCCCGGAGGAATTTGCCACGAGGAAGAAGACTTTGATCTACGGCAGCATTTCTTCTTCTGTGGTGTCTGACCGTCCGGACACCTTCCCGCTACGGCGATATTATGAACCAAAAAACAAACAGAAACCAAGCCACCGTCGTGATGCTGACTCTCCTAAAAATCGGATTATTCCCTGATTTTGTCAGACACACACACACACACACACACACACACACACACACACACACACAACACACCACACACACACACACCACACACACACACACACACACACACACACACACACACACACACACACACACACACACACACACACACACACACACACACACACACACACACACACACACACACACACACACAGGTTTCCTCCATGAAAAACACACAATGTTTAAGAACCAGTGTTTTCCCAGCTAGGAAATTTCCACCGAGGAGTCAGGGGTCAACAGAGTCAGAGATGAGAAATTCCACACCTGAATACAGTAAACACTTTTAATTTGAAAGGGTAAGCCCCTCGTCTCGCTCTGATTCAGGAGGAGAGAGAGAGAGAGAGAGACAGAGAGGGATAGAGAGAGAGAGAGACAGAGAGGGATAGAGAGAGAGAGAGAACAGCCGCAGTGTTTTAAAGTGTGTTACCTGCTGCGCTCACAAGCACTGTTAAAATTCCCGAAACAACTCTGTGGTGTGTGTGTGTGTGTGTGTATGTGTGTGTGTGTGTGTGTGTGTGTGTGTGTGTGTGTGTGTTGCTGACCTTTGACATGAAGTTCTCTCTGTAGGTTCGCTCCTCAAAGACTTCCGTCTGCAGCCGCTCTGGATTTAAAAACACACACACTTATGATAATCAGAATCAAGTAAATGTCCCAAAAATATCTGAATGTAAATCAGAAACATATGTGTTAACTCTCTGAAAAGTGTAAATAAAAGTCTTAAAAAAGTGTGAATGAGTGAGTGAATGTGTGTGTGTGTGTGTGTGTGTGTGTGTGTGTGTGTGTGTGTGTGTGTGTGTACCTCTGCTCAGCGTGGCTCCGTTCTCTCTGTAGTCCTGGATCTCAGCGTCTTTCCTCCCCAGTAAACCTCCGAACAGCTCCACCTGCCGCTGCAGCAGGAAGCTCATCGCCAGCAGGGGGCGCACCAGCTGAGAGCACACCTGACACACACACACATACATACATTTGTACATGTATAAATCCCCTATAACTGGGTGCCAGGGTGACCAATAAAACCTCAAATATCCCCAGCAGATAATCTACTCAATGTATTTTTATTTATTTTTTCACAACAAATAATAATGAAATGAAACAAGAGAATTATGAAACTGTACAAACTTAAGCAGTATCAAATTGATAAACAAGAATATGACTGACTTACAAATTATATATAAACAAATGATCTACCTAATTACACATCTGAAAAGGGGTGGGAATAAGTTTACACTTATTTAATCCCAACCCTTCTCCCAAAAACTAAATTATTAAAAAAATATATTTCTTTTAACAAAAATGTACAATCTGGATGTGGACCGTACCACTGTGACGGGGGCGGGGGTACAGTGAAACTCCCAGTAGAAGGGCAGCCCTGCGAGTTCACTCTTCAGTTTCATGTTGATGTTTCCATCCTCCTGTGTCACAGAGATATTAGTCCCCCCGCCACTTCCTGTCAGAGCGGGTCGAACCACTTCAGAAAGATGGGAGAAGAAAGCTTTGACCGGGGCGCGCAGACGTCTGTTCAGCTCCTGCAGCCAAGGAAACAGATCATTACATCAAATGATATACTGATAATCATCATTCATTTGGTGGATTATTTCAAACACATAAGGACCCACAAAGTGAATCTGTGATATCAGCGGGTGCCAGACCATCTAAAGCTTTGTACACCTGATAATAATTTAGTTTTGGGGATATTTGAAACACACAAGTGAGATATAACGATAGAGAATCTTAAAGCTTCGTACTTCTGATTAATAATGTCGTTTTTGTGTACCTGTGCTCGTTTCTCGATGTCTGCAGACTCCATCCTCTCCTCCCACACACACTTCATGTCCGTCAGCAGGATGTGATACTCCGTTTCCCCAAAACAGCTCTTGGAGAGGAGCTGGACTCCATTAATGCTCACAGGAAGCCAGGGACGCTGCAGGAGGACTTCCATCGTGGCTCAGAAACACGCTAAAAACGGGCTAAACAAAAAAACACCTGGGTCTTGTATTTAAAAAAATCAAAAAGGTACAAGTGTGTCAACATCAAACTACCATTCAGTTTGGATTAGCTTCTTATTCCCTATAGTAAAAGCACCTGAGGATCATGGGTAATGTAGTCTTTAGAGACATGCGTTATACCAAAGTGACAGGTATTAGTTTTGTGTAATAATATTTTCAACCATTTGATAACCAGAAGCTCCTGAATGTGTGTGAGACTGTTCCTGGAAGTGGATGCCCAACCACACACCCAGAGGATCATGGGTAATGTAGTTTTTAGAGTCATGCATCGTACCAAAGTGACAGAAATTACACAACTGGGCCTCATGCAGCAAGCACTATAATATAATTAAATGTCCTCTCCTTTTATTTGTATCAGTAACCATTGATATCCCATTATTAGACTTTTTTAAACATACTTCTTACTAATATCTTCAGGTAGCATCCAGGTATTAGTTTTGTGTTATGTGTGTGGGGGAGTCAGGACTCAGAGAGACACGAGGAGAGCTGGAGCTCAAACACTGACGGTTTATTTGGAGCTACGGCCGGAGAATTCACAAGACAAGTCAAGAGGCCACGATCTGACCACACGGTAGAGATGCCAAATAAATTCTGAAGAGCCCTCCTGTAGCTCCAGGTTTTAACTAGTTCAGAGTGTAATAATCAACATTCTTCAATAGATAGACTAAACAGCTGAGGACACTGAATCACATTTGTTGTCGCTTATGGCTCGGGGTCATCTACCCCCGAGAAGGATGTGTTCCAGGTGTCCCACAACAATAACTATCTCTGACCGAGAGCTGCCCGGTCACAAACTGGTAGCAACAACAAAGTTGGGCAGCTGCGTCAGAGGGTGAAAGGTAAACATGTATACAGAATGATCCCCTGACAATGTGTAATAGTATCTTAACTATTTGTGTTCACCAGTAGCTCCTGAATGTTTGTGACACTGTTCCTGGAAGTGGATGCCAATGAACAACCACACACACCAAAAAAATAAAAAGGGGGTAATTTCGTTTTTATCAAACAGTTTTCTTAATCACTCACCTCCCAGGAATGCTCCCCTAAAGTTTGAGGTGTGTTAAAGCCGAGCTGCTGGCCGCATAATCACCACCTTCACTCTCCTCTGGTCTGTAATGGGACTGTTTTCGGGGAACAAAACGAGGTATTTCTCGTCAGGGAAACAGAGGTTGACTCATGCCACTTAGGAAATCGCAAAAGTACCAAATCGGGGACTTTATGAGTGAAATGTGCAGCCAGAAAAAGCTTGACACGGATTCCAGCGGTTAGGAGTGGATGTTGTCCTGAACTTACCAGACTCCATCACAAAACTCTGGATTTAAGCTCCCTTTGCTTCCTCGCGAGTGTTTTAGATATATAATGTATGTTGGATTCGGTGGGCATTTACCTAGAAATATGTATTGCAAAAAGCGGCCAGAAGCTAATTCGAGACAGAAGTAGCACACCAAATGCTATTCAGAAACCTCAGATTTTAAGGTTTCCGTACTCATTAGCAAATATAAACATGTTTTATCTTATTATAATAAACTGTAAGTGTTTAATAGAGGGTTTTCTTCAATTCGGCGACCATTTTGCTAACATCACAGGCCGTATTTAATGCAAAAACAGCCACTTTCTTTCTTCAATAGAGCTAGTTTGCTAGCTATGTTAGCCAAATGAAGCTAACTAACGCTGTTTTTCTGCTTTATATTGTTTTTTCCGAACGTAATTACATGTAGCTCAGTTATAGTTATCCCACAACAGATTATAAAACATTTGAGACATGTTAAAGAACGGAAAGAAGAGATTTAGTATTTTAAAACTACCAACATTTCCAGAAAGAGCTGCAGCTCCTCCGCCGCTTCCTGTTGACAGTTCAGGATTTTAGGTCCGACGTCAAACCACAGCGTGTTTCAAAGGTTCCGCTTATATTAATAATACAACATTAATTAAAAAGGAAATAATTTAATATGTAGAACAAATCTATACATCTGAATACCGTCTTTATGTATTTATGGATCTTTTTGTCGTAACTGACTTTCTTTATTTTCTAATAAAGTTTGAGTTTTTTAAAGCAATTTTCTAAATGCAATAATGGCTTCATGCACAGTCCCAAAGGATCAAGTTGTACAATATTATACAACAATTAAATGCTAAATTGTGTATCAGAACTTAATTAGGTTCTTAATTATTGATTATAGGCTGCCTGCTGACACATAAACGCACCGTGACTGACATCTACCGGTTCTCTAATTGCAAAGCAAGTGAAGCCTTCTATCTGTCAGTGTATGTGTGTGTGCAGCTGATGAATGTGTCTCTATGGGGGGGGGGGGGTCGGGACTGATTTAGCCCTCACATCTGACTCTGTGTGCATAAATAAGGCCTTGTGTAAAAGCAGTAACACACCAGTTGCATGTCTGCAACAGATGCCTGCTAATAATACCAACCTGCTGCGCCTTTAAGAGGATGACTGAGGAAACTTAATATCTCTCCATATCGAGTCTGCATCAATTAACAGTGAGAGCCGAGAACAGGTCGATTTCTGAATCTGCACCTCTGCTCTGACTACCAAACTCCAGCCACTAGTTTTCTGTTGTTTTTTCACACATAAACCGGATTAAATTACGCATTGCACCTTTAAAACGCTGTCCCTGGGATTAGAGTTACGTACAGTGAGCCAAGTGTCGCTCCAGAGGGGTTTTACGCACCGTCGGTTTCCAGAGTAGGGTCTCCTTCAACAACTTCCCCCCCCCTCTGTCTCTCTTCTTCTTCGCTGGTTGTGACACCGCCGGGGAGCCCTCCACGCTGCGAGACATGGCCGAGATGGGGAAAGGGGTCACGGCCGGGAAACTGGCCATCAACGTCCAGAAGAGGCTCACCAGAGCGCAGGAGAAGGTAGGACGCCATGTCCGCCTGTGAAACATAATCCGCAACTTTTTACCTCCCGATACCACTCATTTAAACAGATAATGGTCATGCATTCATGCCTTTTCTAAAGTAACCTTTACCTGGAACCCTCATGTGACATTTAACCACCTCTGAGTCTGCACCCTATAATAACACTGCGATATATTCAGGTGTTTTTCTGGGTTACTTTAAAGTTTAAGGGGTTTTAAAGAGTGCCATCTCGAATGTTCCCCATGCATTGTAACATACCACAAGAGGTAATACCCCCTATACAATTTTAATTGACTTCTGGCGTCTACCCTGTAACACAAGCACCCTGAATCTGCATGAGTCAAGTGTGCATTTAAAACCCTTAAAAGTCAACCTTATATGTTAAAGGGGACTTCATTCTACAGTTAAGGTAAAAATACAAATAGCTTTAACACTATGTGGTATATTTGAGGGGTTTCTACCTCTCAAAGCCCCTTTAATCCAAACCCAATTCACCCCCTTACTTTGTTGGTATCTTTAAATTGCCCTTTGATTACACTGAACTCTGGTGTCTACCCAAACATGTAAAGATGGTATGGTGGTTAAATTAAAGGTCTTTTGCCACCTTATGAATATTTTTGTATAAATTAATAACCAACATAGTTTTTTAGTGATACATTGTTAAAAAGGGATTGTGCAGGGCTGCAGGAAGTAGTTTGTAATGCCATAAACTTAGAGGATTGACATGTTATGATATTCAAATCAGTTATGGATACTTGTTGTAGCCCACTACGACCATTCAGGAACAAAATAAGTCCCTTATGTCATTCAAATAGTCCGTTTTGAGTCAAAGTACAGTGTTAAGAATAGTAGAAATTTTTCAAAGAATCAACAGTTGCAGAAGGAACTAACAATACTGCGTTTCCTAATTCTCAAATCCATAGAAATCCACAGTTTAATGATTTATTCTGGCATTAAAAGTAACAGTAGAACAAGTGTATCTAACAGTTTGAGGGACTTCGAGCTCAAACACAGCACGTTTTGTCTCATTTAATGCATCCTTAACTCCAGAGTAGAAAAGTACGATACAAATCTTAATATATAGAAGAGACAGAATGCAACCTGAGGCCAGCTCTCTGTCTCTGAGTTATTATGGTCTGTCCTAATCACTGCTGTTTAAGCCTGTGGAGGTTTTACTCTCTAATCACCGCAGCGTGTGCCGTCAGTCACACATTCAAACTCTTATTGTTCCCACTTTCTTTGTGTTTTATGCTTTATTTCATGCTGTCTGTGTGCAGAAGGACTCCTGGCTGGCTGTTGTTGGATGTCTGTAACTCTAACTGTCATTCCTCGCAGCAGCTGCACATAACTCAAACCCTCCTGAAGTTTAAATGCACACTTCCGACAGTCGGCCTCTTTTTAAAGTGCCTTTAACTCAAGCACTGCAAACACAGTTGGGCGACGTATTTGTAATATATTTACTCCATGTTTTATTAAACCAACATCATGCTGTGTTGAAGAAGACTTGAAACTAGAGATAGAGATCATAAGCTCATCAGGAGAGTGTTGACTGAGGTACTAAATCAAGTGAGAAATAGGCCACATCTCTCATAGTTTTCTATACAATCTGACTCTGAAACAACTTTCCTAAGATACCTGGGTACTTATAGCACTTTAATGCATGATAACTTCTTTAAACTATGGAGCTTGATGGATTTGAGAAGCAGTTAAGCAAAGGAAATGTTGACTTAGGTAATAAATCAATTAAGAAGTAAGCTGATTTTCTTATAGACTTCTATACAATCTTTTACTTGAAAGTAGTGATACTAAGTAAACGTCATGCATTCAAACTGAAGTATGAAAGTATTAGCATAAGTTAAAGTGCATCATGTGTATTTTCAAAATCAATATGTGTTACTATAAGTATTGTGTAGTTCCCAGTTTCAACAGGAAGTAGGAAAACACCTGATCTCACATAAATACTTTCACTTCCTCTTCTTAAATAATACACACTATCCTTATCTTACACCTTCGTCCTGTTGGTATTCATGCACTCATTCATAGAAACCCTTTAATAATCACACTTTTAGAATAATGGTGCACATCTTTCTGATGAAGACTTATCGTGCTTCTTCATGACTCTGATCAGATCCCTGCAGGAAACAGCACCAGCGTTTGACCTGTGAACAAACCAAAAGTGGTTATTTTGAGCAAGAAAATATCAGGAAGAGCAACCAATCAGAGACGGGGAAGGTCTCTGTGTTAGAGATTATTTAAAAAAGGCAACACAAGTTCATAAAGCAGCCTTTTGGGTCGTGTGCTGTTTTTATGAATGGACATCTACTTGGTGTATTACAGTATGAAGGAGTGATAACTGTGTGTGCACAATCTGTTTTGTACGGCCCGATCGTTGGGTGCTTTGCTGCTGCAGAACTCATGACCCTTATATCTGTAGTTTTAGATCTGTTACCTCAGTCGAAGTAGTAACACCACAGCGTAGAAGTCAAAGTCCTGCATGCAAGTAGAAGTCAAAAAGTATAAGCATCAAACTATACTAAAAGAACCCAAAGCTGAGGCAGAATTCTACATTTTAGGACTATATGGATTAGAAAAGTGATTCATAATGGTTTGTTTAGCAGCTTTGAAAGGCTGTGCCTCCAGGAATCCTAATCCATAACGGTCCATCCTAAATCCTTTGCAGTTTGTTCTTTTCTAAGAATAATATAAAAAGAACCAAATTTGCTTCAAAATGGTGTTGGAATAGAAAGTAGCATCAAAGGTCAATAATCAAGTCAAAATTGTTGGATCAATGCACTTTAAATCTCTGATACTCATTTTGTGTCCTGGAATATATGAGAATATATTTGAGAAGATATCTTTCATGCATTTTTATCGTGAGGAAATCCTCCTGCAGAAAGTAGAATAAGTTTGAATGTTACTCCGACGTGTGACGGAGTTTCAGGCGATACTGAGGAGTAGAGAGGAAGGTCAGAGTATCATCTTCCCTGTGAGGAGGAGGAGGAGGAGGAGGAGGAGGAGGAAGAGGAAGAAGAGGAGGAGGAAGAGTAGTAGGATGGGACTGTATTAGCATGTCTCTACTGTCTCCATGCTTTAATGTTCAAAAAGCTCTTTATTGTTCTCATACTGCCTGTGCTGCAGCACCTCTTTTCACCCTCTGTCTGAAACCAGAGCTGCTCTGATTGGTTAGCTGGCCGGCTCTGTTGTGATTGGTCAACCGCTTAGAGATGTCCCGCCCCCTTAGCTTATCACTACAATGTGTTGGAGCGCTAGCCAATAGATGCATGAGTGTTACATAGTGACGTAACTACTTATTAGCAAAGCAAAGCGTAAACACTAGATTTTTCCCTCGTTTTTTTTATGTGCAAACAAACGTGCATCTAAACAGGTGAAGTGAGTAGAATTTGAAAGTTTGGTTTCACCTTGAGTGAAAATTTGACTCAGGCCAGCTGACCGTAGTTGTCATAGTGATGTAATGTCACCCGCTCAGCTGTGCCGCAGAGCATGCTGGGAAAAATTCCCCTGGGTGGAATCCGGATGAGGATCTGCCCTTTAGGGAGTCGGAGAGGAAAGACCCCGACGCTGAATAATGAGAAATCACAGATTCATCTCACTCTGAAGTTATCAAACCTCCAAGTCACTATGCATGGCCTGCACACCTGTCCCTGTGTGTGTGTGTGTGTGTGTGTGTGTGTGTATCTATCTATAGCCTCCTTCTCAACTCTCTTAATACCCACAAACTGCCTGTGTGTGTATTTTTGGGGGGTTTGAAACTGAACACCGACGGTTGGCGGGTGGCTGGGAACACACACACACACACACACACACACACACTGGTAGGTTCCAGTATGTCTCATTACACCTGAGTTTACCCTGAAAGCCGACCACATACACTCCTTTACACAACAGTGTGTAGTGGTTTGGACAAATAGCTGTTTATATGAATGAAGAGATATATGTTGATTAGTGCTTCTGTAATTCTGACTGTAGTGCAGGATGTGTGAGGTGTTATAAGACTTGAGTGTGTGTGTGTGTGTGTGTGGGTATGTGAATACTACTCTAATAATACTTAAGGTATATGTAGCTGCACACAGGCAGTGTTTGATATAAAGTGTGTGTGTGTGTGTGTGTGTGTGTCGCAGCAGTGGGGAAATCCCCTTCCTCATGTTGCTGCTCTGTGTATCTGTATTTGTGTATCTGTGTTTCTGTCACAGGATTATGCAGCAGGTGGTGCTGCGGGTGGAGCTCAGATTAGCCGGTGACCTTGTGGAACTAACAACAAAACAAACGTGTTGATTTTTCCTCTTTCTATAAACCCTGCTTCACCTCCTCTCGCAGAAACACAGTTTACTATACCACTATTCCACACACAACACACACACACACACACACACACACACACACACACACACACAGACACAGCTGTTAGACGTGGAGGAGACATGGCTATGACAGTCGGTCTGGAAATAGCCATGTCTCCTGTTATAGATCCGCACAAAGCCCCATGAATGAAATGAGAAATGTGCATTATTGTCACCATAATATATATTTAGATTTTAATATGAATATAACGATTGTGTTTTTCTGTTTCTGCAGGTTATGCAGAAGCTCGGCAAAGCAGACGAGACCCGAGACGTTGCCTTTGAGGAGATGGTGTCCAACTTCAACAAGCAGATGGTCAGGAGACATTTCATAAACACACATTTATTAGATCGTAGAAATTATATTTGACTCACCTTTTAGAGATATTTGAAGCCCAGTTTCAGTTTAAATAACTTTTAATGATGCTATTTTCCCTCCTCTGTGTTTGCTCCTGCAGATAGAAGGCAGCAAACTGCAGAAAGACATGAAATCCTACCTGTTAGCAGTGAAAAGTGAGTGAGGGGATGAGCCTTCTGTGTAATAATGTGACATAACATTATATCTTAAGAAGCCTTACGGGTTTTTACCTGCCACCAATGCAAAAAATATGTGTGTGTGTGTGTGTGGTGCGTGTGTGTGTGTGTGTGTGTGTGTTTCAGCGATGCACGATGCGTCCCGGCGGCTGCAGGATTGCCTCGCTGAGATGTACGAACCCGACTGGTTTGGGAAAGAAGAGATGGACGCGCTGACAGAGGTGAGAAAACACGTCCAAATAAATGTGGAAATATAAAGACGGGTTTACAAAATATAAAAATAATAATATATATATTTGTTCTTGTATTTAATCAGTCAGGTATTGTGTTTTTATTCCTCTTGATATTTCCTGATTCTTTCATATTTAATTGTATTTATTCTTCAAGATGAATCAAAGTGCATGGTTTCCTTCAGGCTGTCCTTTCCTTCTCCTCCTGCTAACTCCTTCTCTCTCTCCTAACTGCATGCGTGTGTCATGGCACCCTGAAGGAGATGATAGAGAAGGAGATGGACAATAACTTGGAGGTAAAACGTAGAAAGTTTCCAGAGTTTCCCGCAGCGACCTTTATTCTGAAAGGCTATCCTCTCTATCCTGTGGGAACTCTGGATTAGCTCAGCAGTAGAGGAAGTAGAGAATACTTTAAACTACCAAGAGATCCTTATTTTAGGATTCAAACCTGTATTTGTGTTCCAGGACACAGACACTCTGTGGTTGGATTACCACCAGAACATCACGGACAAATCTCTGAACACCCTGGACTCGTACCTGACTCAGTTCCCTGACATTAAGGTGTGTTTGCACATATGTTTCTGCATCATTTCTGCATTTCCTATTCCTTTCACAATAAAACACGACGCTGTTGTCTGCAGGCTCGTATAGCGAAGCGCGACAGGAAGATGGTGGACTTCGACAGCGCCAGGCATCACTTCAGCTCCTTACAGAAAGGGAAGAAGAAGGACGAGGCCAAGATCGCCAAGGTGTGTGTGTGTGCATGTGTGTGTGTGTTTGTGTTTGTGTGTGCATGTCTGTGTGTGTACTGATGAATTAAGGTCTCTGTTGGCAATGTGTGTGTGTTTGTTCTGCTGCTTAAAGTAAAAAAGGCAGTATGACTTTATCATTTAATTGGACAATTCATACCGCCTTAAGTGTCTGCATCTATTTAAAGGAATATTTCACAACATGAATAAAGATGTTGATGTTGATTTAAGACTCATTGTGGCCTCAACAGCAAAAATATCAGTTTTCAAACAGTCTGAAGAGTAATCTGAATCTTATTCGTCCACTTAAACGGATGCATTTTCACTGAAAACGTACTATTCTGTATTTAAAGTCCATTGCATGTTTTGAATCGTTTGCTTTTGTCTAAAAAGCACGCCTTGAACTGGACGAAAGAGCACGGATTATTCCTTTAACTCGTGTGTGAATTAACCCTCGCTATGTCTATTAAAACTGAATGCTCATTAACACATTTGTGCCGGTCTTGAATCGTTTGCTGTTCTTCTTTCTTTTCCTGCATGGCGTGTGTGTGTGTGTCTTTGTGTGTGTGTGTGTGTGTGTGTGTTAGCCAGCAGCCCTGTTGGAGAAGGCGGCTCCCGGCTGGGCTCAGGTTTTGATTTCAGCCCACCAGGTGGCTCAGACTAACCTCTCCTTCAACCAGGTGACACTAAACCTGACTCCCCCCTCACCCGAAAAAGCGTTTGTACAAATATAGGAATTAGCTATTAGATTGCGCCGTTTTAAACTAGACTAGCATCTCGAAAGCCATTCAATGCATTCCTTTTTATTAATTATAATTATTGATGCATTCATCCGTTCATCTCTTCAATGCTGAACTTTGTTAAGGTGGAGTTATGTTATATATACACTGGGTAGCATTACACATAATAATATATCATACTGTTTTTGTGATTTATGCAGCTTTAAAGGTCCCATGTCATGCTCTTCCGGTTATTACCCGTCCCCTTGTGTTATGAAGGTTTTTCTGCATGTAAACGGTCTGCAGTCACAAACCCTCAAAGTACACCCTGTAGGAAGTAAAACTCTAACACAGAAAAGACCTGTCTATGCTGCCCCAGAACGCCTCGTTGGAGATTTCTCTTTTTATTCCTGGGTACAGTGATGTGCCCATACCCAAATGGACCAATCCGTGGAGCCGTTACGTTACGTCCGCGGAGCCGACGTAACACACACACTCAATCTTTTCTCAGCTGCTCCGCCGATTTCTCCTCCCTGAGACGGCGGGACGCGGCGAGGCTGTGAGTTGGTGTGTGAGCACACCCACAAACTCCCAGCCAGGCTGTGGGTGTGTGTGTGTGTGTTCGGGCTGGTTTTGGGCTGGGTTTTGCTGTGTCTCGCTGTCTCGCAGACGGCCACTGGGCTCACAGGGAGGGGGGGGCAGGAGCTCCAACAAGCCGTTTAGGACAGAGAGTGAATACACATACTATACAGAGATGCTGTATGAGAAACCAATGTGAGTTTGGAACATTGAACAATGTGAATCTATTCTAGTAGACCTCAACAATGGAATTATGATCAGTAGAAATGGCCGTGACATGGGACCTTTAAAGTTGCACAAAAACACAAAGTGTGTTATTCTCAAAGCCTCTGCGTCTCGGCTAGATGTAGTTTATCGTTAATCTATCACCTGTATCATCTCTATCTAATGACCATGGGTAGAGAGCCTTATTTTAAATCTGATCCCAATCCAAACATTTTAAAATGATTTTGTTTCCTAAAAATACCCTTTAGTTTAACTTCCATGACTCTTCAGACTAGTTATTAAACCCTGCATTGGTTCGTCTGCATGTGTGTGTGCTCGTGAAAAACTGTCTGTGTTACAGTATTAATAACTGTGTGTGTGTGTAGGCGGAGGAGGAGCTGGGCAAAGCTCAGAAGATTTTTGAGGAGCTGAACGTGGAGTTACAAGACGAGCTTCCTGTGTTGTTTGACAAGTGAGTTATATTCTTATATAAAAAAGAAAAATAATAAAAAGTGGAAGAAAAAAACAAACAGATTTTTGCTTAAATACACGGTTTAAAAATGTGTGTGTGTGTGTGTGTGCAGTCGTGTTGGCGTCTATGTTAACACATTCCAGGGCCTGGCAGGTCATCAGGAGAAGTTTCACAAGGAAATGGGAAAGGTGAGGAAACTGTTCTCGTGTGTTTTATTAAATTAATAATCAATATTTCTTTATGTTTTATGAACTGTTCTCCTCCTCGTCTCCTCCTCTGTCTTCTCCTCTGTCTCCTCCTCGTCTCCTCCTCTGTCTCCTCCTCTGTCTCCTCCTCGTCTCCTCCTCTGTCTCCTCCTCTGTCTCCTCCTCGTCTCCTCCTCTGTCTCCTCCTCGTCTCCTCCTCTGTCTCCTCCTCTGTCTTCTCCTCTGTCTCCTCCTCTGTCTCCTCCTCTGTCTCCTCCTCGTCTCCTCCTCTGTCTCCTCCTCAGCTCAACCAGAACCTGAACGACATCATGACCAAACTGGAGGAGCAGCGGGAGATAAAGTAAGTGAAGTTTTTTGAATCAGATGTCACAGATGTATCGCCGTGTTTAGGATGCTTGAGAGTAATGCTCCTCGCCTCACTGCAGAAAAGGAGGCAGTGAAGCAGCAACGACAGAAGAGAGTGCCAAGAGGTAAACCTGCTGCACTCAGGACGAGCACGCAGCGCTTTAAACAGGCTTTGAACACACAATAATGACCGTTTGCAGCAACACTAACCACTAAAACCCACCCTTTCTGCGGCTCTGCATTTTAAATTCCATTTATTTGTGTATCAGGGAATTTGTCTGGAAAAATGAAGTTGTAATTGTGTGAGAAATTCCATTTAAAGGACTATAGGCACAACGTCATATTATTAAGTCTCTTTTAAATGACCAGAATCAGTCTGCAGTTATTATTAAGGGTTATTTTATAGATGGATGAATTCGAGCAGCGACAGCAGGTTATCAAGGCATTGTACAACACAACTAAATAAACAGTAACTATGTACATGTATATCTTAAAACAATAGAAAGATATATATCCGTACAGAATTAAGTTAGAGTACTATATGCATAAATAAGTGTGCAGTTTTCTTAAATTGAAATGCAACGAGGCACAGTGTGAGCTTTTCATCTAAAAGCCAATTGAAATGTTCTCTGGTTTGATATCTTTGTGTAGTTTAGAGGCGCCACTCTTTAAAACACCTAAGGTTGATCCACTTTTTTACAATGCAATGTTCCTCCTCACCTCAATCATTAGCTTCACTGCTCTTCTTGTAAGAGTTTAAACCAGCAGGGGTCGAAGGATGAGGGATCAAATCCTTCTCTGGGATGTAAACCTGTCTGTTTCCAGTTCGTGCACGTTTTGCAACCTGCTGAGGGCTGTGCGTTCATTTCCTTTTGACTTCTAGCACAGCTGCAGTATGCATGAAATAACAGAAACTACTTCTTCATAACAGCGGGCCTTGATCTTTGACCCTGGAAGTTGCTTCTGGTTACAGTAGGACGTGTTTTCCTCAAATTGTGTATGTGGTTTGGCTGAATGTGTTGAAGTGTGTTGTCGCCCTCGTGTGGATAACACTGAGAACAGCATGCTAATACTCCCCTCCTCACTGTCTGTGGTCATCATTTCTTTCTACACAAACACACTCTCTGCAGAACTTGCATCATGTCTTCCTTTATAACATCATACCCTGCAGCTAATAATACTGCTCATTTATTTCCCCCCCCATAAATAAGGCATGTTTTTGAGGAACAACGAGACGGATAATTAGCACATATATTATTGATGTTTTGTCCGTATTTTCATGCTCTTTCTTCTGTCTTTCAGCGAGGAACCCAACCACAGTGAAGCGGCCAGCCCACCACCAAAGGTAGAAACACATCTTCTAGACGACAACATTAGAGTCTTTTTAATTCATATATATAAGAATAATAAGGAAGCATCTAGAGCAGCGGTTCACAACCTTTTTTGTCTCGTGTACCCCTTGAACTGGTCGCCATTCTATAAGAACCCCTCACTCATCTGTGATAATTCGCCTAAATGTTTTCGTGTATAAAACCCTTTGTGATTGTGTTTAACCCAAGTGCTGCTAAATGAAAATCACTTGTATAACTCACATTCAATACAAATGCATGACATTAACACTTGTTTTCAGGTGAAATGATGTTAACACTCACTACTTATTTAGGAAGCCAATGATGAGGAAGACCCCTCCCCTCTGAACAGTCACTTTAATCCGTCATATTTGAAAAGAAACATTGTTATTTTCTGTATTCATTTAAGACAAAAGTTATTTATTTACTTGGCGATGACTTTGGCGCTAGTTTTAGATCATCACTGTGTGTGTGTACTAATCTGTCACCCTCGCTGCGTTTGCATGCGTTTTGCACGTGTGTGTGTGTGTGTGTGTGTGTGTGTGTGTGTGTGTGTGTGTGTGTGTGTGTGTGTGTGTGTGTGTGTGTGTGTGTGTGTGTGTGTGTGTGTGTGTGTGTGTGTGTGTGTGTGTGTGTGGCTTCGTTTGACCCCTGCTGGTGGTGCAGAGGCCGGGGCCCCCCCCGTCTCGGCCGACCCCCCGCATGACGCCGTCCCCCGACCACAGACAGAAACACGTCGAGATGACGGAGGAAGAAGCGCCGCCAGCGAACGCACCGTCAGAGCAGGTCAGACGTCTACATCCTGCAGGAGAAAAGTCTTCAGTTTACGATACGATAATACTTTAATGGTCAGATCAAGTCTGACAGTTTCATTTCTTACATATAATTGTACCTGTTCATGGCTAAAATAATTTTTTAGGAAGTGCGAGGGACGAGATAAACATCGCAAATTTTTCAGAGTCTGAGCCTACCGCTGCTGCAGACGATAGCGGCTGTGACGTCACAAGATGGGCCCAGTTGTGATTGTAAACATGGCGGAGCCTTCGGAAAGTGATACTGGTGCGAGAGAAATTAGTGATTTTGACAGCTTTTCGGACAGGATAGATGAGGAAAGTGGCCATGGAAGTCAATTTAGTTGAGGACAATATTTTGTCATAGATCTAGAGTAGATCTACACACAGGATTGGCCATCACCTGATCATACATTCATCTGTTCATAGCATGATGCAACATTCATGTTCACATGCAGTGTTGTGCTAGTTACTGAAAACCAGTAACTAGTTACAATTACTAGTTACTTCACTACTTACACCAAAAAGTAATGCGTTACTGTGAAAAGTAACTTTTTAGTTACTTAAAAAAGGGCACCCAATAATGCCCTTATACTGTAGCCTTCATTTCAGTACTGTTATTGCATCGGAGAATAATACAACCTGTTGATCAACTTGACATGCATTTGCATCACTGAACTCTGCTAAGCAATGTGATCTATACAAACACAAACACAAAGATATGTTTCAAAGTGCCAATCCAGCCGCTGTTGCTTAGGTGGAGGTGGAGTGGCGTCGGATGAGTCTGGGTCTGTGGTCTTAGCTACTAGCTTCGTCCCAGCATGTTGTTTCTGCAGATGTTTCAACAGATTTTAATTGCTGTTTTGGGCAGTCGATAGGATCTTTGACCCGCCAAGACACAACTTACATTTAACTAAAACGTTCTTTTCTTTGTGCTCGACAAAAGTGAAATAGTGAGAATATCTCCAGGCGGAGAAACTCGACTTGAGCTCTGCCGCCGCCATGATAGTCTTGTTAGTAAACACAAACACAGTGGCCTTTATTTTTCATAAACAATCTACGAATCTACGAAACAATAACACCAGCCACTCACCTTCATCTTTTGGGAACAGAAACATCGCCACTTCGGCAGAATTGACATTACCACAGCCAGCGGCAATGCATCGCTTCCCGTGTGTTTTTCCTCCCTTTTTCTTCACTGTCGCCTCCATTGTCAGGTTTCCTCGATTGGCAATCACTTCCAGTCGACTGCGAAACACTTTCCAATAAAATACTCGCTCGAAAAAGGTTGGTAAATTCCACTTTGAAACAGAGACAAAATGAACGGTGGTGAATGTAAACACTTCGGCTGAGCCCATCTTCTGACGTCACGCAGTAGATCGCAAGCCACGCCCACGAAGGCGGATTTCCCAGCGGAAAATTCCAACTCGTCAAATTCGTTGCTATTCCAACATCTTTTATATGGGTTCCAATGGACAATTTTGGTCATTACTATACGTATTAGCATAACAGATCATGCACCGGCGCACACTTCACTGGGTCTTTAAGTACTGTAACAAAGTATTTGTACTCCACTACTTCCACCTCTTACAGCAGACTGTAAGCAGACTGTTTATAGTAACCCCCCCCTAACCTGTGTGTGTGAAGCAGTGTGAGAACCTGCTGGATTGGGATGTGGAGGTGTTACAGCCCGACACATTAACAGCACCCAAGGTGGGTGAAAGTCAGACGAGCCTAACACTGAGTTTACATGCAGTTTTAGATTTAGTTTTGATTATATTAATCTAAAACCATGTTTAAATAGTAGAATCGACAACAACGACACTACGGTCTTTTACCTCTCACACATGGTGCAAAGACCCAACTTTAAACTGCATGTAAACGCAGTGTCTGTGTGTGTGTGTGTGTGTGTGTGTGTGTGTGTGTGTGTGTGTGTGTGTGTGTGTGTGTCAGATTTAGTTTGAACTGCATGATCACTTTGCATGCAGATGTTTGTCTTGCATGATTCTCATTATCTGATCAGATTAATTGATTGCGGTGCTAAAATGAGGACAGTTTTGAAAATGGACTCTTTTAAAACGTCCTATTCCTGTGTTCCTACATTGATGTTTTAAGCGGTAGTAGTAAATATGGAAGGGTCTCACATGTTTATCTCACTGGTTATTTTTGTCTCGTACTGCCGCTCCGAAGGCGCCGTCACCGGACTTATGGGTAAGCAGAGCGGAGAAAACCTGTAGGGCAGTAGTATGACACAAATTCTGCCCACAAATGTGCTCTATTTATTATTCTATCATCATGAAAAGCAAAGGTCTGCAGATGAAGAAATAACGCTTCAACCTTTCTCCTCAAAACCTCCTTCCTGTCCTTTACGATACCCCTACACCACCCGGGTCTTTTCCTTTATCAAACCCTTTTAAAAACCCAACGCTCCGACTCCCATCCTCTTCCACAATACCCCTCGACCCCCTGACCTTTTATAGCATGACGAGCCTGCTGTAGAGTCCCAGCCTGCTGTAGAGCCCCAGCACGATGACCACAGACATCCAGAAGAAACTCACGGAGGATGGGAAGACGTAGGAAGCACCGCCCAGAGCTTCACCCCTGCAGAACCTGTTCAGGAGAGCTGGGGAGACGCTGGAGTCCCTCAGACGCACACCGAACCCAACTGGGGAGACACTGGAGTCCTTCAGACGCACACCGAACCCAACTGGGGAGATGCTGGAGTCCCCGATGTGCAGGAGAGCTGGGGAGATGATGGAGTCCAAGCCCCTCAGACGTACACCGAGCCAAACTGGGACAACGATGGTGCCAAAGCGGTGCAGGGGGCTGGGGAGAAGAAGGAAAGGTAGGGTCAGGGGTCTTTAAAACACCACAGGTTAAAGCCTGGAAATCAAGGATCCCTCAAACACTAGAAGTCACAAAAACCCTTTCTTTACGGTTCTCTTTCTCCTACCTTCACCACTTTTTTCTGATTAATGCTTCAGGGTTTTATTACACATATTGTAAATGACATTAACGGGTAACACGGACCTGATTTGTGGCTCTACTGCGACATGTTTCCATGCTTTATCCTCTTTAATAATGCACCTGCACCTTTCTGTTATTTTCTGCTACAGAGCGCGGTGACCAATGGCTCGGACGGAGATCTCCCTCCAGGATTCATCTACAAGGTTAGATTACTTAATGCTCCATTAACTTGGATTATAAATGAATAATGTGCACTTTTTAATGAGGTTGTGGGTGTTTCTGCTGCAGGTGAAAGCGGTGCATGAATACGCTGCCACTGACGGCGATGAGCTGGAGCTGAAGGTGGGAGACTCTGTGCTGGTTCTGGCCTTTGAAAACCCGGACGAACAGGTCAATAACAAACACTTTCTTCACTTCCACTTTATCTATTCCTACTTTTGCAACTACCGAGCATGATGATGACAACATTTAAACATGTATACTTGTTAGTTAATCAATCATCTTTGAAAGGAAGCTACTCTTAAGGACATTGCATAATAATCATTCCCAACTTTGTCACATACAGAATTGCCGCAGTTTTAAATGTTGTGCATGACATTATGACCTTAAACACAAGTACTTGGCCATGTGTATGCATTAAATCTTGTAGTTTTGGTTCAGGAAAAGACTGTTTTTGGGTCAAAACGTACTAAAAATCCACGTTTTGTTTTTCGGTCTTCCTGCAGGACGACGGCTGGCTCCTGGGTGTGCAGGAGACTCACTGGTTGCAGAACAAAGATATTTCAATCAAAGGTGTTTTCCCTGAAAACTTTACTCAGAAGGTTTGAGGTTCATGCACCAGAAGTACTTTGCCCCAAACTCTTCAGAATTTGACAGCAAAGTACAATAAAACTGAGTTGAAACGTCAGTAAATGTGCATTTACACAACAAAGTGTATCAGTACATGATTCCAAATATGCGCTGAAATACAAGGACATCTAGACGGCTACGGTCTCTCATGAAAACATAGATAACTTATTAACCCAACTCCCTTTTGGTCAATGAAGCGCAATCCTCTAAATTAAATTAGTAATATTGTTTTAATTCCCTTTCCTGAATTATTTATATGCTGAAATCAAACAAAACTCATGTCATGAATGTATTGAATGAATGTCAAAATGTTTTATGTATCGTCATCGGGTTTTTGGAAAAAAATGTGTTATGAGAACTTTTCACGGTTCCTTGCATGAAGCATTTGACTGTATTCATGCAAGGAAGTCGTTTATTTTGTAACACTGTGACGACGGGTGGCTTTGTTGGAAGAAATGTGGCTCAGATTGAATGCAGATGACCCAACTCAGAGCCCTGGGGAACGCCACAGGTTTAAACAACATTATCAAAATCTATTACAGTTTCTTGTAGGACTTTCAAAAGGGAACATTAGTTTTTCATTTATTTTACCGGCCATTTTGAAGACATGACTTAAAGTGTGGCTTACATTTTCTAACAACTTTTATTTAGATTTTTGAATCATCTTTACGTTGATGGATAAAACGGATAACAACCACGCAAACTGTATTTTTACATTGTGTGGGATTAACACATAAGGAATCAGTCCAAGTGGTTAATGTCGCATCATTTGTTGGATCAAGTCAGTGTCATTAAAGATGAATAAAACAACGTGTGGTGTCTCAGTGTCTTATGTGTGCCTTTTGGTAAATGGACTGTATTTAAATATCTCTTTACATACTACGAGTCATTCCTCCATTCACACCTCATTCATGCAGAGCAGCACCACTTGCTGTAGGGAAGCTAACACACACACACACTCACACACACACACTCACACACACACACACACACACTCACTCACTCACACACACACACACACACACACACACACACACACACACACACACACACACACACACACACAGACTCACTCACTCACACTCCCATCGGGCTGGGATCGAACCAGCCACAGTCACCCTATAGTTGCCTTTTGCAAATTTTTACACAACCACTTCTAAGTATTTATACCTTGTTTTGCATTTATTGTAGGTGTTCTTTTTTAAAATATATTTGCTCCTATTTCTCTATTTAATTCACACCACAGGAAATGCTCTGTTTGTGAAGACCTACTTGGCAATAAACCAAATTCCTAGTAGATCTCCATGGAGACCCCCCCTCCCCCTCCACCCAACAGAGATTTGGTGTTAATGAATATCAGCGTCCTCCAAACACACACACACACACACACCACACACACACACACACACACACACACACACACACACACACACACACACACACACACACACACACACACACACACACACACACACACACACCACACACACACACACACACACACACACACACACACACACACACACACACACACACACACACACACACACACACACACACACAGACACAGTCACACACACTAAAACTATTCTCTGTTTACCTTGATGCCCGTGACCTAAATGAGGCTGAGGTGTGTGCAGGTCAGGGTTATACATTATCCAGGTGCCGGACAAGGGGTATTGATGTGTGGCGGAGCGCGTTTGTATACTGATTTCCACGGCTGAATTATTGACTAAGGTTACTCCCAGTTTAAGGACAACAAAGCTGGTTACCATAGAGTTTGGAGGGAGTATAACTACCGGAGGAGTCTCAACTCCAACAAGCAGATTCCTCGAGCAGATCCTCAGTCAGCAGCAGGAATTTCTAATCATGGTGAGCTTCTACAGTTTTACACATTTTAAAAGGACATGCTTTTTGCTTTCTTGCTTGAATATAAAGTAGGAATCTGTCATTTAAAAGCTGTGTTGCAGATCATTTAATTTTAATTCTAATTTCTCCTCTCTTTGTTGTGCAGCGTGAATGCCTTTCAATCCATGTTGGTCAGGCCGGCGTGCAAATGGGTAATGCATGCTGGGAGCTCTACTGTCTGGAGCACGGCATCCAGCCGGACGGTCAGATGCCGAGCGACAAGACCATCGGGGGGGGAGACGACTCCTTCAACACCTTCTTCAGCGAGACTGGAGCTGGAAAACACGTTCCCAGAGCCGTGTTTGTGGACCTGGAGCCCACAGTCATCGGTACGGTCGTTATTTTCAAATGCAAAGGTGCACTGTAGGTTAAACAGAAGTTGAGAACTCCTGATTATATCCTTTCTGCTTTTTGTTTACAGATGAAGTCCGCACAGGAACCTACCGGCAGCTCTTCCACCCTGAGCAGCTGATCACTGGAAAGGAAGATGCAGCCAACAACTACGCCCGCGGTCACTACACCATCGGAAAGGAGATCATCGACCTGGTTCTGGACAGGACTCGTAAACTGGTGAGTTTTTAAGCAACTACTTCATATTTGAGTTTATTCAAGTCAGTCACAGAGTCATGATGAATTGTTTTCCTGCAGGCCGACCAGTGCACAGGGCTCCAGGGTTTCCTCATCTTCCACTCCTTCGGAGGGGGAACCGGCTCTGGCTTCACCTCCCTGCT
Source organism: Dissostichus eleginoides (assembly GCA_031216635.1). Taxonomy (NCBI): domain Eukaryota; kingdom Metazoa; phylum Chordata; class Actinopteri; order Perciformes; family Nototheniidae; genus Dissostichus; species Dissostichus eleginoides. The sequence goes on along the minus strand of CM062287.1, from coordinate 12,295,486 downwards.
GATGGAGCGTCTCTCCGTCGACTACGGGAAGAAGTCCAAGCTGGAGTTTGCGGTGTACCCCGCCCCCCAGGTGTCCACGGCTGTGGTGGAGCCCTACAACTCCATCCTGACCACCCACACCACCCTGGAGCACTCTGACTGCGCCTTCATGGTGGACAACGAGGCCATCTACGACATCTGCCGCAGGAACCTGGACATCGAGCGGCCGACCTACACCAACCTCAACAGGCTGATCGGACAGATCGTCTCCTCCATCACCGCCTCCCTGCGCTTCGACGGCGCCTTGAACGTGGATCTGACGGAGTTCCAGACCAACCTGGTGCCCTACCCTCGAATCCACTTCCCTCTGGCCACCTACGCCCCGGTTATCTCCGCAGAGAAGGCCTACCACGAGCAGCTGTCAGTCTCAGAAATCACCAACGCCTGCTTCGAGCCCGCCAACCAGATGGTGAAATGTGACCCTCGCCACGGGAAATACATGGCCTGCTGTCTCCTGTACCGTGGAGACGTTGTTCCCAAAGAGGTGAACTCAGCCATCGCCACCATCAAAACCAAGCGCACCATCCAGTTTGTGGACTGGTGTCCCACTGGCTTCAAGGTGGGCATCAACTACCAGCCCCCCACCGTGGTTCCTGGAGGAGACCTGGCCAAGGTGCAGAGGGCGGTGTGCATGCTGAGCAACACCACCGCCATCGCAGAGGCCTGGGCGCGCCTGGACCACAAGTTCGACCTGATGTACGCCAAGAGGGCCTTCGTGCACTGGTACGTGGGAGAGGGGATGGAGGAGGGGGTTCTCCGAGGCCAGAGAGGACATGGCCGCCCTGGAGAAGGACTACGAGGAGGTGGGCACCGACAGCGTGGGGGACGAAGGAGAAGAAGGGGAGGAATACTAAGCTCAACGCAAGGTGTTAAACATCTTCAGTCAAGCCACAATTGTACTTCAAATGTCACAAAACTGTAACAGAATATAAAATAAAGCTAATATGGTAAGCATCTGTGTGTTTCATGTGTGCTACTAGAAAAGGTCATGTCTTTAACAATGAGAAGCCTAGCAGGAATGTTGCAACCCCCCCTTCCCCTTTTATATATGCTGAGGTTTAGTTTCTCCCACCAGCTATTTGTTCTGCCGTCTCTAAGATCAGCGGCCAACAGAGAGGAAAAAAGTAGACCTGAGAAAAGAGTAACTAGGGAGACTAAATGTTCTGGCAAACATGACTTGCCAGAAGGAAGTGGTTTGTTATTACATCTCCAGGGTTACCTGCAGGCGCAGAGGTGAAACCAATAGCCATTTATCTGAAAACAAGAGTACGTTTATATGAACACAATGGGTCTGATCACTAACTGCGACTTACTCAAGTGTTTCTCTCTCAATAAGGAAAATACCATCTCTGGGGTGTAATGGTTGCCATTAAAACAATGCATATTAAATCATTTTAGGGTTAGCAGGTTTATAAGGCAATGTGATAAACAAATACCCATGCACCTGTTGAAGAAGTCAAACTACTAGCACATCTCTGTAAGGACACACTTTATTAATATCTAACTTTGGGTGTTTCAGTGCATGCATCCAGCTTCTTGCCTATTTCTTTGGTGTAGTAAAACCCATTGGAGCTCTCAAAAGTCAAATACTGCTCTAATGCTATGCAGAGAAAGTCTGTTACCTTTGCATTGCAGATGGATCTTAACCAAAGTGCGGATGCAACGGTGATCTGTAACAAAAGCCTGTTCAGGTCACTGAGGAGGTATTTGTTTTCTTACCTCTGCCAGATAAACACTGAGGCTCCAAATGAGACATTTTAACAGAATATTAAATGTAAACACTGCTCCATTACAGAATTTCTTCATGCATGCAATATATTTTTGTTTGGTGAATGCAAGGTCCTATCCAACAGCAGGCAAACTGTTTTAAAATGTCCTTTATTTAGTTTGAACCCCCCTGCTCACTGCACAGCAGCAGCGAACAGGCCTTTCATTTAACATGTGTAATTGGAGGAGGGGGGGTGCTGTTATGGCTCATATTTCACAGCCTCTCTGCCCATTGTTGCTGGCTACTCGTTTGTGTAAGAACAGCTGTTGTTCCTCCGATGCGAGCACAGCAGTTGATCTTTTTTTCGTGCTCCCCCTCCTCATCTTTCATCATGTTTGCGCTCATGCAGCGTCTCCAGTTACCACAACAGAAAGAGGCTGTTGCCAGGTGATGCTGTGCTATAAAGCCGCTTGGCTGCAGCTCTAACGTACACAACATCCCCAGCCACTCATCTCAGGTGAACGAGGGACTGCTACAAAGACAACATGGTGAGGACTTCTTTATTTTAACGTTTAGGCAACATACCAGAAAAAACGTAACATGAGTTATACGAAATACACCTCAGAAAGACACTCATAGTGGTGTGTGTTCGGCCATAATATCTAAAAAAAGGCAGTGTGTGCAAAGTCATTGGGTTGCACAGTAAGACTCATTAATGCCGTAGAGGTATTGGGGAATTTTGTCAATGTTTCATCCACTTACAGGAAGTTAGACACACTCTTTATAGCTTTTAAAATGTTCCTGGTATCCGATTAGGACATACTGTTTGTTAAGTGTGGTATCTCTCGAGCATGGCTTGGTTACTAGGTTTCAACAGCTCCTCTTCAGGGGAAATACCACTAAGCACTGGGATAAATTAACTTAAGGACTTTTTTTGCTGAAGCTACCTTGGCTGATTTAATTTAAGTTAAATAATGCATCTCATCCTCTTGTAGCTGATTATTGGTATCTTTAACGTAAGCGTGCTATGTTAATTCTCTTGCACTATTTTATCTGTTTATTTGTCTTATTTGTTTTATCTCCTATATTATTCATGTTGCATTGTTGGAGGAGCCTGTGGCTTCAGTTTTTCATTACCATATCTACACTGTAGCTAATGTGCACTACAATAAAGCGTTGCATCTTAATGAGTTTTTATGGTATGCAGGAAGTTATTGACATCTGATCCACTTTCTCTCGCAGCGTGAATGCATCTCCGTCCACATTGGCCAAGCTGGAGCTCAGATAGGCAATGCATGCTGGGAGCTCTACTGTCTGGAGCACGGCATCCAGCCGGACGGTCAGATGCCGAGCGACAAGACCATCGGGGGGGGAGACGACTCCTTCAACACCTTCTTCAGCGAGACTGGAGCTGGAAAACACGTTCCAAGAGCCGTGTTTGTGGACCTGGAGCCCACAGTCATCGGTACCTTCATCAGATCCTTTTCTTGAGACTTTTAAAATACAAAAAGTATGCCACCCCATCCATTTTTATGTTGAATTTCTTTCCATTTACAGATGAAGTCCGCACAGGAACCTACCGGCAGCTCTTCCACCCGGAGCAGCTGATCACTGGAAAGGAATGCAGCCAACAACTACGCCCGCGGTCACTACACCATCGGAAAGGAGATCATCGACCTGGTTCTGGACAGGACTCGTAAACTGGTGAGTTTTTAAGCCGAAGCTTTGTGACTCTAGTTTAGATCTAATAATAAACTAATTCTATTGTTTTGTTTTCCTGCAGGCCGACCAGTGCACAGGGCTCCAGGGTTTCCTCATCTTCCACTCCTTCGGAGGGGGAACCGGCTCTGGCTTCACCTCCCTGCTGATGGAGCGTCTCTCCGTCGACTATGGAAAAAAGTCCAAGCTTGAGTTTGCCATCTATCCGGCTCCTCAAGTGTCCACAGCTGTGGTGGAGCCCTACAACTCCATCCTGACCACCCACACCACCCTGGAGCACTCTGACTGCGCCTTCATGGTGGACAACGAGGCCATCTACGACATCTGCCGCAGGAATCTGGACATCGAGCGGCCGACCTACACCAACCTCAACAGGCTGATTGGACAGATCGTCTCCTCCATCACCGCCTCCCTGCGCTTCGACGGCGCCTTGAACGTGGATCTGACGGAGTTCCAGACCAACCTGGTGCCCTACCCTCGAATCCACTTCCCTCTGGCCACCTACGCCCCGGTTATCTCCGCAGAGAAGGCCTACCACGAGCAGCTGTCAGTCGCAGAAATCACCAACGCCTGCTTCGAGCCCGCCAACCAGATGGTGAAATGTGACCCTCGCCACGGGAAATACATGGCCTGCTGTCTCCTATACCGTGGAGACGTTGTTCCCAAAGATGTGAACTCAGCCATCGCCACCATAAAAACCAAGCGCACCATCCAGTTTGTGGACTGGTGTCCCACTGGCTTCAAGGTGGGCATCAACTACCAGCCCCCCACCGTGGTTCCTGGAGGAGACCTGGCCAAGGTGCAGAGGGCGGTGTGCATGCTGAGCAACACCACCGCCATCGCAGAGGCCTGGGCGCGCCTGGACCACAAGTTCGACCTGATGTACGCCAAGAGGGCCTTCGTGCACTGGTACGTGGGAGAGATGGAGGAGGGGGAGTTCTCCGAGGCCAGAGAGGACATGGCCGCCCTGGAGAAGGACTACGAGGAGGTGGGCACCGACAGCCTGGGGGAGGAGGACGAAGGAGAGGAGTACTGAGTCACTGAAACACCTGCAGCTCGCTGAAGTAATACTGGACTCCATCATTCAGTTTATTCATTCTTTCCAGTGAGCTACAACTGTGTCATGTTCGTGCAAAATAAACAAACATACTGAAGTACTTATTTTGTGCTGTGTTTACTACAAAAAGGTGGCAGTTTTATAATTTATGAGCTTTAAATAGACGTAATTTTGACAAAAAACGTCAAATCTAATTGATGGATTACTTAAGTGATATCTGCAGGTGGTTTAATGTCTGACCATCCTTCAAAACTCAATAGATTTTCATTTAAAAACACACATACACAGTATCATGTTGAAACCAGTGACAGTTTAGTATTTGAATCCCCTAACAGCTGTAACATGTAAAGTGTTTTCCCCGCTCTGTCCGGCCCAGAAGAAGATTTAAAGTGCCAGTGAAGTGCATTTTTTGCGCCAAAATGAAATGGCAGTTTCATTTCTACATATAATTGTACCTGTTCATGGCTAAAATAATTTTTTAGGAAGTGCGAGGGACGAGATAAACATCGCAAATTTTTCATCCCGTGAACGGCCGTCTGAGCCTACCGCTGCTGCAGACGATAGCGGCTGTGACGTCACAAGATGGGCCCAGTTGTGATTGTAAACATGGCGGAGACTTCGGAAAGTGATACTGGTGCGAGAGAAAATGAGTGATTTTGACAGCTTTTCGGACAGGATAGATGAGGAAAGTGGCCATGGAAGTCAATTTAGTTGAGGACAATATTTTGTCATAGATCTAGAGTAGATCTACACACAGGATTGGCCATCACCTGATCATACATTCATCTGTTCATAGCATGATGCAACATTCATGTTCACATGCAGTGTTGTGCTAGTTACTGAAAACCAGTAACTAGTTACAATTACTAGTTACTTCACTACTTACACCAAAAAGTAATGCGTTACTGTGAAAAGTAACTTTTTAGTTACTTAAAAAAGGGCACCCATTAATGCCCTTATACTGTAGCCTTCATTTCAGTACTGTTATTGCATCGGAGAATAATACAACCTGTTGATCAACTTGACATGCATTTGCATCACTGAACTCTGCTAAGCAATGTGGTCTATACAAACACAAACACAAAGATATGTTTCAAAGTGCCAATCCAGCCGCTGTTGCTTAGGTGGAGGTGGAGTGGCGTCGGATGAGTCTGGGTCTGTGGTCTTAGCTACTAGCTTCGTCCCAGCATGTTGTTTCTGCAGATGTTTCAACAGATTTTAATTGCTGTTTTGGGCAGTCGATAGGATCTTTGACCCGCCAAGACACAACTTACATTTAACTAAAACGTTCTTTTCTTTGTGCTCGACAAAAGTGAAATAGTGAGAATATCTCCAGGCGGAGAAACTCGACTTGAGCTCTGCCGCCGCCATGATAGTCTTGTTATAGACACAAACACAGTGGCCTTTATTTTTCATAAACAATCTACGAATCTACGAAACAATGACACCAGCCACTCACCTTCATCTTTTGGGAACAGAAACATCGCCACTTCGGCAGAATTGACATTACCACAGCCAGCGGCAATGCATCGCTTCCCGTGTGTTTTTCCTCCCTTTTTCTTCACTGTCGCCTCCATTGTCAGGTTTCCTCGATTGGCAATCACTTCCAGTCGACTGCGAAACACTTTCCAATAAAATACTCGCTCAAAAACGTTGGTAAATTCGACTTTGAAACAGAGACAAAATGAACGGTGGTGAATGTAAACACTTCGGCTGAGCCCATCTTCTGACGTCACGCAGTAGATCGCAAGCCACGCCCACGAAGGCGGAGGTCGACTGCGGATTTCCCAGCGGAAAATTCCAACTCGTCAAATTCGTTGCTTTTCCAACATCTTTGATATGGGTTCCAATGGACAATTTTGGTCATTACTATACGTATTAGCATAACAGATCATGCACCGGCGCACACTTCACTGGGTCTTTAAGCTCCATTGTGAATTTGGGGATCATTGATTAAAATCGTATTTAATTTCTGTACTCAGGGGCTAGTGGGACAAAGTCTGGACCAGGCTAAATCCTGGAGTATGGAAGCAAACAAGAGACAGAAGTATTTGAATTTGATCAGACACCGAATTTATAGCATTGAAAATAGTTACTTTGAAAATCATGTATCTGAATTTTTTTGCTCCGAATTTACCTATGTGAAATAAAAATGTAACAATTCAAGTTAAAAAAATTTGAATGTTCAATTTCGGTGTTTAAAATTCGTCGTCAAAAATGTCGAGGGAGCATCATCCGGGCTACCCAGACAGGATAAGCAATCGAGCCTGAATGCAATCGAACCGACTTCTAGCCTATCAGAGCCAAGCTGTGAACTCCGGGGCAGTGCCGTGAAGCCCAATGCTGCAAACTGTAGGCGATGGATGCAGATGGGAGCAATTCCCGTAGACCCTGTGTTAAAATGTCCAACTTAACATCAGAAATAAACATGTTTTAGCCTGGATCCAAAAAAACATATTCTGTATACAGTTAGATAATGCTACTGTATACCAAAAGGCTTCTGTGTGAGGTTGGTAAAATAAGGTCATCCTTGTACGTTAGATAGTTAGTTTGCTAGTTAGGTTACTGTATGCATTGATAAGGTTAATTTAAATTCGCTATGCTCTACTATAGCATAAAATATACTAGCTAACGTCAACGTATTGTTGAAGAGAGGCTTAGTGTATATTAAATCAACCTCACAATAAACTGTGTGTATCTTTAAAATATCAACGTCACATTTCAAGATGGTCCAGAAATAACGCTCACTTAGATATTGTAATATGGTTTGTTGAACTGGAGTTATTTATTGCAGCTAACCGCCTATCTGACGAACGACCCAAACATTGTTGTTTTTATTAATATTATTACCAATGCCTCTTTTCATTTTATTATCATCACACTTGAGAAACAGCCTTATTGTGGCTGTAGAACGGAACATGTAACTTAATGCCTGCATTTAAGGACCATGAATAGCGTAGTCAATGCTTAGTGACAAGGAAATGATTTGTTTAAATATTAGATAGGTTATCTGTGACTTCAGTGAAAATTAAGCTTATCCATTGCATTGTATTTGTTAAATAGGTTTGTGTCTTACCCTTACGTGTGTGATACATATGAATATGGCATATGAAAACTAATTAATTTGACTCGTGAAAAACACATCCAAAGTAACAGTAAAATGAAAAGGACCAATCAAACTGATAAGTTACAGTATAAGGACTGTGATATCCAGACATTTCTTAAGTATAACAATAAGATTATGACCTGTTTTTAAAAGAAGATACAAAGTTGTTTGCATGTAAAGAAGTCTGTAAGCCACACATGTAACTACATCTGTTTGTTCAAAGTGTCCTTAAGGTGATCCAGACAGGCTGGACCAGAGGAGGAGAGACAGATCTGGACTCCTTACAGCAGAGAACTTCAGCACGGATTCCAAGGTACATATACCTTTTTCATCATTTACAAAGAATGCATAAAGTCATTGGTTTTAAAATATAAAGTAATGACTCTAATACACTGATATGCATGCCATTAAACATGGTAATTATGACAGCATGTCCTACTATTTTGAGAGTTTGAACAAACCAGACCTTCATCTATTAATGTAGAAAATAATCAGCACATTAAACCATTATGAAAGTAATCATTAAGTCAACTTTTGCATGGGTAATAATAAAACAAATGATATAATAGTATAACTTGTCTACTTTAAATACTTTAACAACACTTTCCTGATTATACTAGCTTACTTTTACTAAAGTAACATTAACAACACACTATTTAAATGCAGGGCTTTTGTAAGAGAGTATTTGTATAGTGTAGCATGGTCTACTTTTACTGAAGTAAATTATCTGAAAACGACATTAACCACGATTACTTCTAACAACTTATGGATGTTCTTACACCCCCTTTAACCAAGTCAATTTGACTTATCTAATCGAAGTGAGACGTGATGTATCGTAACGTTACTTTGCAAACCGTCAGGCGGGCTCATTTTAAACACAATTTTTTTAGCTTCAATTGTTACATTTTTATTTCACATAGGTAAATTCGGAGCAAAAAAATTCAGATACATGATTTTCAAAGTAACTATTTTCAATGCTATAAATTCGGTGTCTGATCAAATTCAAATACTTCTGTCTCTTTTCTTTTTCATCTTTTCCTTTCACTATCTCTGTAAAGCGACTTTGAGCACCTGTAAAAGCGCTAACAAAATAAATCTATTATTATTATTATTAACAAGTCACACAATACTGTCTGGCTAATGGTAATAGGCTAATTATCATAGTAAAAGGGATACATCCAAGTGTCCCAAAGCATTTCAGAAAAAACTGTTACTGCCAGAACCAGAGAAGAGTTAAATGTATTTTTGTAACTAATTAACTGATAAGATACAAGTAGAGTTTAAAATACTGCTCTCCGAAATAATGTATTAATTTATAGCCCAACGTTGGTATGCACTGTGAACAAACTAAACATGATGATGGGACTCCATGACCCCGCCCCCTCTGTTGGTCAGAGACGCTTCTTAGGTACAGTCAGCTGGCCGTTCGGATGACACATGCGCTCCAGCTCAGCAACCGCACGCGTCGACGAGATGTACACAGAAGAGAGACTGGAGGGAATAAACAGCGATAACTGGAGTTTCCTGTGACTTAAAAGGTCAGTCAAAGGCTGAACTCACTCACAAACAAAGAAGCAAACAAACAAACAAATATGCAAACAAACACACACATGTGATCTGACCGCTTTGTCCTATTAGCTAGCAGCTATGCTAATGGCTAATATAGTTGGTACAGTCCTTCCGGTTGACAGGCTCTGATGTACACACTTCAAACATGATTCTCGATTAGTTTTCTCTTTCTTTAACCTGCTTTCAGAGGATACAACTACAGCTTAATATATAACACACTTGATTATATTTCAAGCTGTTGTTTAAGGTATTAAATAAATATAATGAAGTAAAAGTACAAAGTAGCAACACATTGAAATACTCAAGTAAAGTACAAGTCCCTCACAGTTGTACAGTACTTATATATATATATATATAGTTGCTTAAATATGTCCATGTTGCCATTGTGAGAAGGCGGACATATTCCAGTGATGGCATATGAGTTTGCTCAATGATTTAAAGACGTGTGGATGTATTGATTGACCAACAACATGCCATGTTTGGTAGACATAATCAATAAAAGAAGGAACCCATGATGTGCCAGCTGTGCCTAGGCCTGTCACGATCATTAATTTTGTTGGACGATAAATCTTCCTGGAAATTATTGCGATTAACGATAATATTGTTGTAAGACCATTTTAGACCACTGACATAATGATAATATATCATAATAATTCAAGTACATCCTTTCAAAAAGAACTTTTTAATGATCATTCAACATTGCAAATGAAATAATATTAAAATATTAACATATATGAATTATATATAATAAATAAAACAATTAATTAAATTGTTAAAAAATTATTAAATCACACACAACCAAAACAATACATGAAATAGACTCAGGCTGGAAAACAGAGCTCTCTCTATCTATCTATATATATAATATATATATATATAAATAAATAAATATGAGCGCACATTGTCTCACAAGCAAAAAGACCCTCCTTAAAACAACAGTCAAGTGTCCTCTGTCCATACAAAGACCCAGATGCCTCAACAGGCCATATCCAAATCTGTATTTCAAAGTTTTGGAGCAAGGAATATGGAATGCCGTTTAAGCCAAAATAAATACGTAAATAATTAAATTAATACATGTATATATAAATATGCCTATGAAATAAATAAATAAGGTTATGAAATACATTCTGAAGTAAATAAGGCAATAAATATATATAAATGCACATTTAAATACACATTTATTTATTTCAGGGGACTTTTATTTCATAATGCCACATTACATTTCCATTTCTAATATTCAAATGAACGGGGCGTGGTTAGCTCACAGATCCAGACCAAAGCAACAGCACCACAACACTGACTCAATAGCTCTTGTTTCACACTCCAGTACTCTTTGCCAACCGCCAATAAACCGTTCTTGTGCTTTTCTGGTGCTTAACTGGTTCTTCTCTGGTTCTGCCCCTTTTCCACCAAACCGGTTCCAGAGCCAGTTCGGGCTACAGCTTGATTCAGCTCTGGTTCTTCCTGTTTCAGCCGCAGCGGAGCCGGCTCTAAGTACCGAAAACCGGTTCTTAGCTGACACCACTTGGCTGCCCGGCAAGAACCAAGAACCACGCTCACGTCGGAGGGGCCGAGATTAACCTGAGCTAACAGCTCGCAGCGAGTACGGCAAATGAAAGTTGTAACAAGCAGTAGCTCTGAGCAAAGTGACTAGAACGCAACCACACACTTATTAAAAAAACACACTTTATAAAGTCAGGCAACACTAACCAGGCTTCGTGTGAATCTGTTTATTTGTACCTTACTTTGACCATCCGTTCGCTGTTATTGATCATTGTGGAGAGCAGGCAGACGTTTTGTTTTGTCTTATAGCAGCTATCGGATGGAATCAATACATGGGCTGCACAGGTTGTCATGACAATCACAAGTAGAATCATAATGAGAAATATGCCGGTAAAATGTGCCTGTAGAAAACGGCTTATGCCAAAATAGGAGAGCAACAAGTAGTCAAGATAGTCAGGTTAGCCTTTTAATGGCTTTTTATATAAATCTGAAGACTCTCTTTATTTTGTGTTGCAGTGTTTGGAGGGTTGCAGGTGGACTGTTTACACAGCCGTGGGAACTAAGGAAGTCTTAAGGTGTGTGTCTTTTTCATTTTATTCCTGATTCATAATATCGATTATACTATTCTCCACTTTCTAGTGTTACCGGAAACGATTATGATCATATTGTTTTCTGTTTCTTTTTCAGAAGAGCTACAGCTGTCCTATGTTTGCTTTTTGGTGGGAGGATCATGGCTTCTTGAGTTCCGTAGGGTTCTTAAACACACTTAAGGTTGTTGAACACACATACACACTGATATTTTCGACAAACTATGCTATGACTTTTTTTTCTGGTATTTTTGACATCTATGTCGTTTTTTCTGATATTTTCATTCTATAGTCAGTACCTACTAAACTGACTTCATGGTGTCTTTTTCTTCTTTTCTCCCCACAGGACTGCGAGGACATTCATCTGACATCAATGAAGACGGTGGCTTCTGGAGTTTCTGAAGAACTTACGGTACTATACTATGACTATTTTCTCATATTTCCAACATACTACACCATGACTATTTTCCAACATAGTCATAGTGTACTATGCTATTTGTATTTACATTTTGGACATCCTATACTACAGTATGTTGTTTTTCCTGGATTTTTTGACACACTAAACCAGAAAGTTTTTCTGATATTTTCGACATACTACACTTCATGGTGTCTTTTTTTCTTTTCTCGCCACAGGACTGCCTGGACATTGATCTGACATCAATGAAGACGGTGGCTTTTTGAGAACTTACGGTACTATACTATGACTTTTTATGATATTGTCGACTATGTCGTTTTTTCAGATATTTTCAAAATACTATTCTTTGTTGATTTTTTGCATTTTTATATTTCAGTCAGACAACTGACGTGTTTCTTTGACATGTTTATTAGAAGCAGCATATAGTTTGAGTTTGGCGTCTAGGCTCGGGCCTCATCACTCCACAGATGTACATAGAACATTGAGCGATGATTAGATAACTACTCCCCGAGCCCTACAGGTGGAAGCTGGGGTGGAAGCTGGGGTGGTGTTGGGGGGGCAGGCGAGCAGCAGCAACATGAAACGCAGCAGCAGGAACATGAAACGCAGCAGCAGGAACATGAAACGCAGCAGCAGGAACATGAAACGCAGTAGTAGCAAGTGAACACAGCAGTGGCAGCAGCAGCATTAGCGAGACAGAGGCAGGCAGACCTGGCAGCTTAAATAGAGCGGCAAGTTTAGGAGAATGTGTTTGGTTGGTTGTAAGAGGGACGAGCGCGTCACGTGTTAATGTATCATTGGTGCTCGAGTTGACTGCCTGAACTAGCTTGCAGGCTTCACCCCATGTTATAGATATTTTAATTCTACTAAACTGACGTCTTGGTGTCTTTTTCTTCTTTTCCTGGAACACCGAGTGCAAGTACATCTGACATCAACGAAGACGGTGGCTTCTGGAGTTTCTGAGGAATTTACGGTACTATACTATGACCATTTCTGATATTTCTGATACTCTACTATGTCGTTTTTTTTAGACATGCTATACTATGTCGTTTTTGTTAATTTTTTTCGACATACTGTCGTTTTTTCTGATATTTTCGACATACTGACTTCATGGTGTCTTTTTCTTCTTTTCTCCCCGCAGGACTGCGAGGACAATCGTCTGACATCAATGAAGACCGTGGATTCTTGAGTTTCTGAAGAACTTGCGGTACTATACTATGACTTTTTATGATAATTCCAACATACTATACTATGTCGTTTTTTTTTATTTCTCTTCTGACATTACTATATTATACTATGTCATTTTTTATTAAAATGTTTCACCCTAATATATTATTCGTTTTGTTCTAAAACTTCTATACTGTGTAGTTTTTTTCTGGCATTTTCAATCTACTATTCAGACTTTTTTCATTTTTTTGACGTACTATACTATGTCGTTTTAGCATATTTTAGACACACTACACAGACTTCATGGTGTCTTTTTCTTCTTTTCTCCCCACAGGACTGCGAGGACAATCATCTGACATCAATGAAGACCGTGGCTTCTTGAGTTTCTGAAGCACTTACGGTACTTTACTATGACTTTTTATGATATTTTCGACATACTGTACGATGTTTTCTTTTTGCATTTTTCCGACATTGGTTAGGGTTATGACTTTTTTGTAATTTTCTTCAACATGCTATATTATTACTTTTCTGTCATCGTTATCGACATACTATACTACGCCTTGTTTCTACGCACTATTCCGTGCCTTATTTCCACATTAAATACGATGTTTTCTCCGACATTGGTTAGGGTTAGGGTTATGACTTTTTTTTTTTTCAACATGCTATATTATAACTTTTCGGTCATTTTTTACGAAATAAAATACCACGCCTGGTGTCCACACACTATACCGTGCCTTATCATGGCATAAAATAATTAATTTTATTTTTTTGTTGCATTTTCAAAAAAAAACGACATACTATACTATGTCGTTTCTAATTTTTTGAAATTTTTCGAAGTGCTATATTATTACTTTTCTGTCATCGTTATCGACATACTATACTACGCCTTGTTTCTACGCACTAAACCGTGCCTTATTTCCACATAAAATACGATGTTTTCATGGGTTAGGGTTAGCCATACTGACTTCATGGTGTCTTTTTCTTCTTTTCTTCCCACAGAGAGTGAAGAGACGACCCCCCCGCCACGCCATCAATTAAGACCCCGGCTGCCTATGCTTCTGAAAAACTTGTGGATGTTTTCAGCCTTGGGGAAGTATAGCAGACTTAGCAGCCTTAGGGACGTATAGCAGACTTAACAGACTATCGATGTGGCTGCAGTGAGAGCCCACAGCCACTTAGCAGACTTAGCCGACTTGGGGCGGTGGCTGGGGTGCCAAGCGGCCCCCCCCAGCCACGTCAGCCCCCCCGACTTAGCAGACTTAGCAGACTTAGCAGGCCTACAGACTTAGCAGACTATCGGCAGTGACTGCAGGGCCCTGCACAGGAGTGCAGTGAGAGCCGGCAGCCACCTATCGGCCGCTTATTAGACTTAGCAGACTTGGGGACGTTTAGCAGACTTGGGACATTTAGCAGACTTGGGGACGTTTAGGAGACTTGGGGACAAGGCTGCACTGCTATGTATGAATAAAATGAATAAATGTGAATAAAGCAAAAGTTTCTTAAATACATTTGTCTCCTTTGTTCATTTCCAGTTCCTAAGATAGTATCCTATTCACTACTCTTACTTCCTAACACTCCTTTCTTCTATTCCCTTAATTAGCATCCTATTAACCAATTCACCCTATTAATGTATTCATTACCCCTTTACCCTTATCCTTATCCATCTACTCTCTGCAATGTATAAGGCTCGGACCTGCAACCTCTGGTCTACCAACCACCCTTCTATCTCCTTGAGCTATGAGACCTGATGACAGTCCTCTGCTTTTACTTGTTTTTGACTTCGTTTTGAAGAAGACATCTTAAATCTCTGCAACGTATGAGACTCGAACCTGCAACCTCTGGTATACCAACCACCCTTCTATCTCCTTGAGCTATCAGACCTGATGACAGTCCTCTGCTTTTACTTGTTTTTGACTTCTTAGTTTTGAAGAAGACATCTTAAATCTCTGCAACGTATGAGACTCGAACCTGCAACCTCTGGTCTACCAACCACCCTTCTATCTCCTTGAGCTATGAGACCTGATGACAGTCCTCTGCTTTTACTTGTTTTTGACTTCTTCGTTTTAAAGAAGACATCTTAAATCTCTGCAACGTATAAGACTCGAACCTGCAACCTCTGGTCTACCAACCACCCTTCTATCTCCTTGAGCTATCAGACCTGATGACAGTCCTCTGCTTTTACTTGTTTTTGACTTCTTCGTTTTGAAGAAGACATCTTAAATCTCCACCCGAGGTTTGAACTCACGTTCTCTGGTCTCCAAGACGGGTTCTTATCACAGTGAGCCATTCGGTGTGACACAGTTAGATGTTCCCTGGCATATGTGAGATTTTCACCTCAGGTTTGGACCTTAAAATACACAGCCCAGGCCCCTCCTAGTGAATGATACATAGTTTATTCTCGGTTTAACCTTGAAAGTGTGTGAGACAAAATAGCTTAGAGGTTAGAGTCAAAGACTGTGACTCCATGACCTAACTATGAATCAGGGTTCAAAATACATTTATTTTATTTTGTTATTGAATAGGCCCACCACA